>JARYZH020000243.1:357247-514836 GCA_030021035.2 Notholithocarpus densiflorus | reverse complement strand
AAAAAAAAAAAAAAAAGCTAGATCACCATTTCATTAGCCATATAAGCAACAATATTAGTGACAGTTAACAGAAGGACTAATACTAATAATTTTTAAAACTTAAGGGATCAACAATACTCATTTAAACTTTTTTTTATAAAAATAATTAAATATGCAGCTAATCTTGCCGCGGCTCACTTAAAACTAGATGAACCAATTACGCTCACAACATAAATATAAGCGTACAATAGTTTGGCATTTCTCTTTCTTCGTCAAAAAGCCTCTTGAGTCTTTTTTCCATTAGACAAATCAGAAATCTGTCCTTTGAAACCTCTAGAAACGTTTCGGCCTTACAGGCTTTTACAGCCTATATAGGTCTGGACTTAATTGAGCTAAACAATGAACATTACTCTCACTTTATATCCCAACCCA
The DNA here is from genome assembly GCA_030021035.2 of Notholithocarpus densiflorus. Taxonomy (NCBI): domain Eukaryota; kingdom Viridiplantae; phylum Streptophyta; class Magnoliopsida; order Fagales; family Fagaceae; genus Notholithocarpus; species Notholithocarpus densiflorus. Next base: position 514,425 of record JARYZH020000243.1, on the reverse strand, counting down.
AATTAAAATTCATTTAAGCCCAATTAAATAAAAAATATTAAAAATAAAATAATAGTACCCAAAATATATAAACAGTTATTTATCTCTGACACCCTCTCATTCCCTGTTTGGTTAACTAGAAAACGGAGAGAAAAACAGACATTGAAGAAACAAAGTTTTGAATAAAAGAGTGAGGGCTCGTGAACTGGGTAGCCAGAAAATTCTCCATAGTTTTTGCTGTTGGCTTTTCATCTTGGCGAGTTTTAAGTTCTAATCATTTTGTAGTTCTACGTATATTCTTTCTCTACTTCTTTTTTTTCCCTGTGTTTTCTCGGTAACCAAACGCAGCATGATCAAGAAGTTTCTGAATACAAAACTCTGCTCTTTGTTTATGTTTTGTTGTTTGTTTGGCAATAATGTAATATATTAGGATGTTTTCTAATAAAAAACCAAATTATTCCTCTGAATTCTTTGATTCTTTAATGTTTGAAATGGGTTATTGATGTTGGGCTTATGTATCGGGTTGATTGTGTGATTGGTTTGGTTTTTATGGTCTGAGAGATTGTTTTGATTCAATCAACATTTCATATAAGAGCAATGGTTTTCTCATTTTATAGCATTGGAACATTCATATGAACTTGGGGGCAAAAAAAGTGGACTGATTTAGCCCAGATGCGATTTATAAAAGTTTAGCTCTCATGCTGCTTCAGGAATTGAATTTTATTGCTTGTTGTGTTATACACATCATTACATGGGTTTGTTATTGAATGTGGAATATGCAAAAGTTGAGAGCTTCCAAAGTGTTTGGCTATTAGTAAGTGATGGTTTTATGAAAATGAGTAAATGATGTTTTTTCACGTTTACTGTTGGTTTTTAAAGCCACAACCTTTCCTTCAACACCTTCTTACGGGGAGAGGAGGTGCCATTTGTTCTAGAACTCATTGGCGATGTGTTTCTTCTTTCAATTAGGAATAAATGAAGCCATATCATGCATTGTAGCCTAATGCAGTCTGCTTCTGTTATTTCTGTTTTTATAAGTTCATTTTTCATATATCCAATTTCTTGTCATCTATGCGATTTGTGCCTTATACTTGATAGATTTATCTCATCTAATATTAATTATGCATTTAAAACAAATCCTACATATTGGATATTTGTTAGAATGTAAAAATAGTGAGCATTAAATATTACCTTTATATCATGATTCAACATTTTCTAACATGCATCAGTGAGACTATGACCTTTTGCATGAAGGTATTGCTCCTTACAGCCCTTTTGTGGTGAGCCTAAATTTCAGTACTTTCCAGGGATCATTATACAACTGCATTTTTTGGAGTTCTATATTATTGGGTGTTTTTGTTGAGCAATTAGGTTTTGATTTTAACAGTATTACTTAAATTGTTATGTACTTTCATTGTGAAAAGAGAGGGTCCGTGCATGGGGCATACTACGCATACTGAAAGTTTTCATGTTATTTCCACACCTCAGTGGAAAAACAAGATCATTTGACATTGCAGAACTACTTATCCAAACAAAAAATACATTGCAGAACCTAGACTGCTTGGGCTTGATGCACAATTTTTAACTTTTGATAAAAGAAGCCATATTCTTTCATATCTCAATTTCATGTCATCTATGCATTTCGTGTCTCATGCTTGGTTGATTTATTTCGTCTAATATAAACTATGCATTCAACGTAAATCCTATAGATTGTAATTGTTAGAATGTAAAAATAGTGAGCATTAAATGTTATCTTTAATTAATTGTTACCTTTATATCATGATTCAACACATTTTAACATACATCAGTGAGACTATGACCTTTTGCATGAAGGTATTGCTCCTTACAGCCCTTTTGTGATGAGCCAAAGTTTCAGAATTTTCCAGGGATCACGTTTTTTATTATTTAAGATTAATTTCATTTAAGATTTCTTTTAGAATCAGTTACTAACCAGCTGGTTCAGGAATTTTTCGGAACACATTCTCTTGATGCATTCAATGGTAGAGCTAATCTTTGACTTTAGGATTATGCTACTGCATCTTTTTCTTGCAATCTGATTATATTATGCATCAACCTCTAATGTAAAATACAGAACAACATTCAGAAAAGCCTGATGAATGTAATCAAATTATAAATGAGGTTTTGGCACATGCATCCACAAACAATTCTGATTTTGCTCTTTTTCTTTTTGGGTTAAAAGTTCAAGCCTTTCTGCTGCAGAATGCAAGATGTGTTGTGCAAACTAAAACCGTTACACGCGACGCTCCAATAATTAGTATTACTCACATTTTCGGTAATTGCTATTTCTGAGTATCAATAATTAGTCAAACTACATTTATTGTATTAAAGGTATTGCTTTAGCTAGCCAGACCCAGAACTGCCTGCCTTATGTCATTGGTGGGTGTGAGTAGCGAGCGTGCAATGGCATAGCAATAACCTGTGTCATTGGTTGCTCTCAAATCATTCAGTCCAATTTTCAAAGTTGTCTTCTTTTCTTCTTTTCTGTTTGCTAAAGTGGAATCTTGGTACTTCTCATAGTTCATTTTCTCAGCTCGTTGGTGTAAATTTTTCTTAAAGGATCGGTTGTGGGATCCATCAATTTGGCTTGTCCTTGGCAACCATTATCTGTCGCCATTAGTCAGAGCTTTGTACTTTCTATTTTGTATAATTCTTTTTATGGGTTTGTGATATAGGGTGGTTGTACACATACTTTCACTTGCCAATACATATAAATGAATGTTGACTTTCTCTCTCTTTTGAAATTTTCTGAGTTTTGATGTTTGAAATTGCAAATGGTTAACTGATATTTCAGGGAAGGAAATCACCACAAATCAACGATGTGGGTCTGGATTCCAACCCCATGAAGACGGTGATGGTGGCAGTGGAGGTGGTCATTTTTTCTCTCTTCCATTTAGTCATATCAGGCCATCAACATCATTATATGGGTTTGTTATTGAATGTGGAATATGCAAAGGTTGAGAGCTTTCAAATTGTTTGACTATTAGTAAGTGATTGTTTTATGAAAATGAGTGAATGATGTTTTTCATTTCTCTTCTCTCTCTCTCTTTTTGATTGGTGAGTTTATGCATGCACCGTTGGGTTTTAAAGCCACAACCTTTCCTTCAACACCTTCTTATGGGGAGAGGAGGTGTGAGGTGTCGTTTGTTCTAGAACTCATTGGTGATGTGTTTCTTCTTTCAATTAGGAATAAAGACCCTTGGCTACGCTCTTTTAACTTTATGGACTTGAGAACTTCCATCAACAACTCTTTTTCTACAAGAGCAGTGCATTGCCGTAGTTCTATGTAGTTCACTTTATTCTAAGATGATTAGTTCTATACAGGAATCTTTGTTTGAGGTTTTATTGTGACATTTTCTTTGAATTACATGCCTTTTTGATTTAATTCTTATTCAAAGCTTGATGTGATTAATCATGTATAAGGGTGCAAGTAAAAAACTGTCCCATTTATAGATGACTCTTGCTGATATATGACCTTTGCTTCCCTCTTTTTTTGTAGGTTGCTGAGAGTGAAAAAAATAGTGTTTTTTTATAACCTAAGTCAGAGGATATAACCAATACGAGTTAGATATCTCTTAGATTATATGCATGGCAGCAGGTGCAATCTGTATATTTATTTGATCCAAGTTCTCATTTGGACCAAATCAAGTTGAATCCGGACTATTGGTGCTGCTTTACTTGATTATCACTTTCTAGCAATTTCATGTTTTTGGCCCCTGCACTGTTTGTTATAATTATGAAGATGAAGAGAGAGAGAGTATTTATGTCTCATTTATGTCATTGCTCCCTTTAGTGTCAGTATTTGGAGGATTTTTTTTCCTCTTTCAATTTTGTTCAAAGGATCTTCTCCACGATATACTATGTATCCAACTGCATTTTTTGGATTTCTATTTTATTGGGTTTTTTTTACTAGAGCTATTAGGTTTTGATTGTAACAATACTACTTAAATTGTTATGTATTTGTATACAGTGAAAATAGAGGGTCCATGCATGGGGCATACTATGCATCCAATCCGATGAAAGTTTTCAAGTCATTTCAACACGTCGATGGAAAAACAAGATCACTTAACATTGCAGAACTACGTATATTTTTGACTTTTGATAAATGAAGCAATATCATGCCTTGTAGTGAATGCAGTCTGCTTCTCTGCTTTTGTAAGTTTATTCTTTCATATCTCCAATTTCTTTTCTTCTATGCATTTTGTGTCTTATACTTGATAGTTTGTTAAATATTTGAAGAAAAAAAAAAATTTCACAAGTTCGATTAGAAAATTTTTCAGACACACAATAAGTAAATTTCGAAGGATTACTTCTATTAAGGATAAAGGGTATATTTCATTTAAGACCCTGAAATGGCAATAACAAGTTAATTTATAAACTGTTCCTTGAAAAATTTGGGAAAGAACTAAGGAAAATATAGTCTATCAAGCCACAAGTTATGATTTCTTGCCAAAAAATTTAGGTTGTTAAATATAGAAGTCATTTGGGGAGACACTCGTTGGCAACTAAATCCATGGTGTTTAATACCAATTGAACCCTTGGTGAGTTTGTTTTTAAGAAATAGATTGATCTTTTTATCATTATAGATAAATGGTGCATATGGGAAAAAATTTTCTAGTTTGTTTCTACAGAGTGAGTTAAATTTATTGAAACAAGAATCACCAGCTCAAAAACAAGTAGCAAAAGCTGGATCAACACAAGAAACTAGCACCATCTACCAAATATCAAAACAGAACCTGCAACAAACGCAACAACACTACAGCAACATATAAAAGAAAATTACATAGCACCAAACCAGATACAATGTTTTAGTCTTTAAAGACAGTTGAGGACACTCCCAATTAGAACATAGAACCCTGTTCTAGCAATTTTCGTCTTTGTTTTTAATTTGGATGAATACAAAAACATCTACATTTGTGTGCAAGCATACAAATGAAAACATCTCAAATTATAGGCAAGTGTGTTAAATAGAATTTTCAGCAACATCAAAGCCATTACATTTACATATGAGCATACCAATGAAGCACTTGACATTAACAATTCAAAAGACAACACATACAACTAATCAATAGCAGAGACCTCATTTTGTAATGTCTAAGGTTTTGCCATGTGGTGTCTTCCTTTGGAAGAGTCTCTCTATTTTCCACATTAAACTCTATCATTAAGTGCCTTCAGCCACACACACACAAAAAGAAAAAAAAGAAAAAGAAAAAAACTCTTATCATTAAGTGCCACGTTACTGATCCACCTCTCTCTTCTCTTCATGTCTTTTAGCATACCCAAATGGCGCAATTACGCAAGCCCATCATATTTCACCTATTGATTTGTTCATACAGTCCTGTGGTTTTGTCGCAAGCTATAAGGAATGACTTCAAAGGTCCTCAAGTTCATCACTGACATGCTCTCCACTCTCTCAAAAACTTATCTTTTGCGCTCAAGCCTCACTCGATTTTTCTCTGTGTTTGCAATTCCAATTTCCAAGAAGTGAAGTTTCTCTTTCTTTTCCACCTTTTCCCTTTTTTTTTCCAATGTTCTTTCTTTTTCATTTGTCTTATCTACTTTTATATTGTAAAGTTTTTTTGAGCTTTCATATATCTTCATGTTTCTATACATCCATTCCATGCATGATCTTTGCCTTTTGTTTTTTATGTTTTATGTTTTTTTTGGATTTGCTTTAACATAATTGGTGTCATCCTCATCCAAAATATCCTTCTAATTGCACCATTAATTTGAAATCCATTGTTCAGGTTTAGTGGGTGATACTGAGACGAATTTGTCTCTTCACATGTACAAGTACAATGGTCTGGATCACTCCTGCCTACCCAGATATGTGCTCCAACCCATAAGTGCTTCACTCATGCCAAATCGTGAAAGGCATAGATGGAATTCTAGAATTACATAAATATTATATTATTGGTGCTAAAGTGTGTGCTTTAGTTTTATACTGAAAGTTCATATTTGCTTCCTAATTTTTTAGGGGTCTAATAAAAAACCAGCAAAAATTACAAATCTCAAATGTTTAACCTTTAGGTCAAACTTCTTTTACAGATTAGAAGACCCCAATTTTTATCTTTAACTGCTTCCTTGGTAACTTGAGTAAAAAAGGTGTCTATGGCTTTGTGGAATAGTGAGTTCAATTGCCTACAGTTGGTCCCAACCAATTATGAAAATCAGCATCAAGATCATTCACACTAGGTAAGTTTCTGTTGCTCATGTAATTCACATTCTTTGATTTTTCAGACATATTTGTTTGTGATTTTTTTTGTTTGATTGCTAGGTAAGTTTTTGCTGCTCATATAATTTAAATTCTTTGATTTTTCATACATATATTTGTTTGTAGTTTTATTGCTTAATTTTAAGATTCAGATATATTTGTTTTTATGTTTACCTTCAACTGTGATGGAATTTATGATTTGACTATAGGAAAAAATTTGCCTATGCTTGGCTGATGAGGTAGTTTGAGGCATAAAAATTGAAGCTTTTTACCTTTTTATAGTGTTCTTTAGGGACTTGATAAACCAAATTAGACATATATTTGTTGTTGTTGAATACTTGATTGCACTGAAAACAATTGAAAAGTACTAGGTTTTAAATCTATATTTTCTTACTTTCCCATGTATTTCTCATCTAGAATAATAAGAAACTAGTGAAATTTATACAAGAAGATACTAATTTCAAGCATTCATTTGCCCAAATATTTACATAGAAAGTAGCACTTAGGAAATTATCCTGAAAATTTTCCTACCAAATTAAATAAAATTTGAATTTTAGGCTTTAATGTGAGTGATTCCAGGCAGATAGGATTGATGCAGAGGATCAACCTCAACCCAAATGGTGACTATCGTCAACCTGTCAAGTTTTTTTAAAAAATATTGCTATTTTTAAATTCTTATGATAGTTTTATTTTTAAGTCAAAACCCAAACATCAAGGTTGAGGATAAATATTATCCTCACATCATGGAACTAGAAATCAAAACCAAAGTTATGAATTGTAGAGTTACGATTTAAGCTATCAAATTGTACATATTAGGATAAGATAGAATATTTATATTACTTATTTTTTGTAAATTCAAATTCATCATCTCTATAGTCTATACACATTAATTCAAATGTTATAAATACAACCTTACCAAGAAAACGTAATTAAAAAAAATTAGATAAAAAAATTAGTGATGAGAGCTTGCACCAAAGTTGGCCATGGAGGTGGCAAAGATAAGCATCCATTAAGTGTGAAGATAGCAAGCAATTATAAAGTTTAAAGAGCTACTGTTAATAGAGTTGTACTTTGACTTCCAGCATTTGCACTTGCATGAATTATCTTAGTGTTAATAAGACTACCTTAAGTGACATGGACCTTAATTATTAATTATAACTATGTGGGCCATTCACAAATATGCGTTGCCATTGAAATTTTGTCCTTTAAATTTGCTAGCATCACAAGCATTCACCTTGGTTTGATTATGGTCCCCAAAGAGCTTGTCTACTTGAAGAGATGCTCTGTAATTAGAATGTGTACCTGTTTTAATGGTGCATCAAATGTAGCTCAACCTGGAGGGCTGGCATGCCTGTCCATTGAGAGAGAGAGAGAGAGAGTTACACCTAATGTAATTTTACAAGAGTTACACCCATTTAAGCTATAGATCTCTAAAAATCTGGCGGTTAGAAAAATACACTATTATTCATCCCATCATTAAACACTTGCCTAATTAATAACATTTCTCGTTTTCTCTCCCTTATTAATTACACACATTCAACTATCATTCTTTTTTTTCTTTTTTCTTTTTTTAAAACAACTACCTAAGTTTTAGTGGAAGAGAGAAACAAACAGGAAAAGATCTACTCATACGAACTTGATGGACCATTCCTACCCCTACTTTGAAGGCAATAGCGAAGTCCGAATTTTTTTCCTAGTTTGGTCGGTTATGTAATATTTTCTCCCTATATTGTTTTTAGTTTTTGACACAATTAAGGACATAGAAATGGATTGGCGAAATATAAAACATATAGGGTAGAATAGAAGTAGAAGTAGTACCAAAGGAGAAGTAATTTGGGTAGAGAAAGAAAGAGTATTAAAAATTTTATTTTTTATTGATAAATTTTGCTCTCCAAACACCATTGTGGAGGTCTTCAACGAGGATCAAGATTGAAGAGACAAGAGTAAATGGACTTTGACTTGGAGATGGAATAAAAAAGAGATAAAATTGAAAGTCAATCACTTTGCTTGCTTGGAGTACAGCTGATTTGATTCTTATCATTCCTCCATTCCTTTTTTTCCCCTCTTAATAAAGATTTTAGCAAATTATTAGTTGAAATGGAAATTTGGATGGGGTTTGCTCTTAGTTTTTGCTCTCTAATATTTATTCTTGTAATCAAACTAAAGAATTTACCTCTATCAAATTCTTGGGTCAATTGTCAGCGAGCACAAAGCCAAGAAACAAAACAGTAGAGAGAAAATGAGATTGTTGTTCCCTAACAAAATGAGAAAATGAGTCATAGGTTCTGAGACAAGGTGGAGGTAGAGTGGAGTGATTCAGACGGTCTTGCCATATTTGTTGTTTTTTTTCTCTCTCCCACTAAAATTAGGGTATTTGTGAGTGTAATTAATAAGAAAAGAGATAATGAGGATGCTATTAATTAGGTAAGTATTTAATAATAATATGGATAATGATGTTTTCTTTTTAGCTGTTAGATATTTGAAAATCAATGGTGTAACTTGAACCCATCTTTTATATATATATATATATATAAGCCACAACTTAGCATATGACATTCTTTGAATATGTTAAAAAAAAAAAAAAAAAAGCCACTGCCAAATTTGGTCATTAACACTCTTTCTCTTGACCAAATGAAATTCTTTATGAACTTACTAGTTCTTGAACTTGAAACATGACTGCAATAAAGTTGATTTTTGAATGAAAATACACAGTTTCCTTTTAAAAATTTTATTTCAGACCTTATCTACTGTGGTTGATTAATACAAGGGAAATACTTAAATAATGAATAATTTATTTGCATCACTTGGAATGAAGATTCATGGTGGCAAAAATGCCTCTTTCGTGTGGGAACATTTTTTGGTTATCAACTCTTGGTATGTATTTATTGAGAAAACACACATGGATAATGTATATTGGAGGCTTCAAGGAGGTTGAAAATCATTATAAATGAACTATTATTGGTCTGTTAGTAGGTTGTATAAATTGGTGATGTATCACCCTTTCCTCTCTCTCTCTCTCTCTCTCTCTCTCTCTATATATATATATATATATATAACCGAAGTTTTTGACTTTTTATTGACCTCTTTAGAACTTGCCACATCATTATCATTTTTTTAAAATAAAATTATTTTTGTTTAGTCCAAACCTAGGAAGCACGGGTGCGGATTCAGGTTCGGGTGCGGGTGCAGGTGCGATGCGGCGACTCGGCAATTTTTGAAAAAGTAGGGTGCAGGTGTGGCGAGATACGTTTATTAATAAATTATTAAATATATTTTTATTTTTATTTTCTATATATTGTTGAGCATATTTTTTCATGTAATGGTAAACATATACCAATTTAAGAGCAATAGTAGATAAAAAACCTTTGAGATCAATTTAATATTTATAGCTAATATATAGGGGGGTAAATTTAGCAAAATAATAATATTTTTTAATGATAAGTAATTATTTAAATTGATACCATTACTAAATTATTTGGCTATTATTAAGCTAAATGATATAAATTGTTGAATTTAGTAGTTTAAAAAAAAATCATAATAAAGATATTCAAATTTGGGGGTTTTATTATAAATAAACAAATGTGTTGGGATATTTATAAACAATGAAGCTTCCAAGAAGCTCCATTGCCAAGTCCCACCACTACCCAGTGCATTGCTTTATTAATATCACATTCCAAGGCTCTATTTGAAAGTCTACACATCTCCATGTCGTCTTCTTCTTCTTTTCTTTTCTTTTTTTTCCTCACAAATCATTTGGTAGCATATCTTTCTTCTTCTCCTTCCTTTTTTTTTTTTCTCACAAATCTTTTGGTAGCAGATATTTCTTCTTCCTCTTCTTATTCGGATAGAATCAGACCTAATTGGGGTTGTTTGGCCAGTTTCTTTGCCAGCTTTGTCAGATTTTTGCTGGCAAATCGGCGTGTCAAAACGAGTTAGGTGTAGGTATGGTGGCCTTGGAGCCGCACCTGTGTTTCCCAGGTCCAAATTTAATAAGGAGTGAAACTCTATCTCTTTAACAAGTTCAACTTAAACTCAAACTCATCATTATCATTTTTTTTAAAAAAAAAAATTATTTTTGTTTAGTCCAAACTTAATAAGGAGTGAAACTTTATCTCTCTAATCAGTCCAACTTAAACTCAAACTTAAACGTTGATAATTTATTTCCAAATTTGTGATGTTAATTATGAATACTATAAAAGTAGTGCAAACTAGAATTTTTTTATTTTTTATTTTTTATTTTTTTTAAGCCAAGTAGAGGTATGAGTTCTTCTGTTATTTTCTTTTCCTCTACTTTGTTAAAAAGAATTTTATTTTATGGTTTTTCATGTATTTTTTAAAAAGTAATTTTCGTACATGAACTACCAAACTCTCTTTAGCCGTTTTTTTACAAAATAAAAAAGCTTACAATAATTGAATTTTAAGGTTGTTGCTATTGCATATGTCTTTGCTTCACCTCAAGATATGAAAGTATATTAATTTTTTGGGCAGAAAGCTTATATACAATATATTAAGAGGAGGTATGAGTTTCATTATTTCAACATGGGGCTTCTGTTTAACATTTTTTAGTGTGGGCCACATGTTGATAAGGTTCGTTTAAAGTTTAGACCCATTAAAATTTAAAACTTATTGCTTTATGGGTTCTATTTTTTTTTTCTTTTTCTTATATTTCTCTTTTAAATAGTCACATATTTTTTGAATTGTTTCAATAACTTATTCTTTAATTATTATCTTTTTTGGCATTTTGAAAGTTTTAACATTTGAATTTGTGTTAGCTTTTGCAATATTTGAACATGTTTAGCAGATTTTAATGACTATACCATGTATTATTCTTTTGAAGGTAATCAAATTTTTTTTTATTTTTTTTTATTTTATATATTTCTCTATTGTGTAATCATATACATTTTGTTTTGTTTCAAAAATTTATCGAAAATAATCTTATGATTCTTTAATATTTTTTTGGTCTTTTAAAAGTTTTAACATTTGAATTATTCTTTTGATGATAACACACATTTCTCTTATATTTCTTTGCTATGTAGTCACACACACACATATTTCTCTGCTATTGTGTAATTATATACATTTTTTTTTTGTTTCAAAAATTTATAGGAAATAATCTTATGATTCTTTAATATTTTTTGGTCTTTCAAAAGTTTTAATATCTGAATTATTCTTTTGACGATAACACATCTTTCTCTTATACTTCTCTGTTATGTAGTCACACACACACAGATATAAATATATATATATATATTTATATTTATATGCTTTGAATATTTTGATTCCTTTCAATAGTTATAGTCATGGATTATTCTTTTGAATGTAACTCATATTTCTCTTATATTTCTTTATTTTTTAGTCATATATATTTTGTTTTGTTTCAATAATTTTTAAGTAGTGAATAATCTTTTTCTTTAATATTTTTTGGTCTTTCAGAAGTTTTAATATATGAATTTTTGAGTTATTTTTTTGCGATATCTGAAACTGTTTGACAAATTTTTTGTAAGCTATTGCACGATCAAATAATAGCTTCTTCATCAAATTGTAACACAAATTGAAGTCATACAAGAGCAAATCATATAATGGTGTAGTTTTTTTAATCAATATAAGGTTTTATAAAATTATTTTAGTCTACCTCACAAATAAGTAGGTTCCTGTGTAGGAGTGGAGCCACCATCCAAAATTTTAAATTTTCTCCATAACATACATAGCAAAAAGATACCAGCCCCCTCAAAAACATATAATTGGCTCCCCCATTTACTCAAAAGATATAAACTTTGTCTAACAGGTAAGGCTTTTTCACAAATAAAATAATAATTGAGTCTTCCAATTGTCCAAAGACTTGTATATAATCCAATGGACAATGATTCACTCCCTTTAAATAGAATAGATGTCAGCCCATACATTTTTCTCTTCATTCTCATTCTCAAGTTACGTGTCTTTTGCTTTTTCTCAATATTGCTACTAGCCCCATTGTTTAGTTATTAACCAAAAACAAAAAAAAAAAAAAAAATGCTCATATCAACACAATCAAACAAAGCTGTAAACCTTAACAGTTAGTAAAAAAAAAATTGTTCCTTATTTTTTTTTTTTCATCTCTTCACTCCTAAAATAGCAAAATGAACTTGCAAGTGTGAGTATGTGGGGTTGTGTTGGGTGGATAATTCATTAATATATATATATATATATTTATATATATGAATCATGAGGTGGATGTTACTGAAAATAATAGTGGAATTTGTTTTTCTTGAATGTGAGTAACATCTTTATAATTCAGTTTTTTTTTTAAAAAGTTATTTTTAGGTTAATTTTTGAGTCATATTCAAGTTAAAAGAAATATGAGCAAACCAGAAACAATTGATGTATTCTTTAAGATAATTGATATTAGTCATTCAGAATTTAAGACACCTGTATCAATCAAAAAAAAAAAAATGCAAAATGTTCTTCTTTAATGATTTGATGATAATGGATGAATTTAAGACGCTTGTAACAAAATTCAGAATTTATAATTTGATGATAATAGATTAATTTTATTCTATGAAAGACTCACAATAGACATAATTTTGATGCAAAATATTCTCTTTTTTGTGTGGATAATTTGTATGTTTATGGTGAACTAGACAATTTATGGATATATTAACGTTGATAATTTTATAAAAATACTATAACTTGGTTCCCTTAAGTAAAAAATCCCGGCTATGCCCCTATTCTCGTGCATAGCACGTGTTAGTCACTAGTTCTTTATAAAGATGATTGTGGTTAACAAAATTATCTTCTTGGTGCACTCTATTGCATAGTGAAACTATGATTCGGATTTTTTTTTTTTTTTTTTTTTGGGAATAATTTGATAGTTTACATATAGGAATGTATTCCTACGAGTACTAGGTAACAATCAATTACATGATAATTGGTTACAGTGTTGTAGCTAGCATATTAAGATTTAGAAATTACGTATAGGAATGTAATTTATATTGATTTGGTATTTTAATAGGCATTTATGTGTTTTTCCTCCCCATGTTGATGAACTGTTTAGGTTTAGTATCCATTTTTCAACCCATTCATCGTTGGATAGGAGTTAGGTTGGTTCTTTATTATGAACCTAACAGATATCTCAGCTCTTTCAAACAATGTAAAAAAGATAATTGTGCACTTAACTAAAATAATTAAATAAATGTGAATTCACTCGGGCAATATACTCATATTCTTAATTCTGTTATTCTTAATAATTTTTAATTTTATATATATTTTTTTCTCTTAGTGACATAATATAACTGAAGATAATTCCTAAATATTATATCATTTGTATTGTATATATCGACCATTGAAAATACATAAAAATTATTTCAAAATGAAATTACTATGTTTCACGCATCACGCTAGACATCAGCTAGTTTAACTTAAACATCACTCTTTTGCATAGCATGTCTTTCGGAGTTTCATAAGCTTGATACAGTCCAACAATAACATATTACAACAATACAATGACAGGCAAATATGCAGGGAAGAATCAACTTCTTGCTGATTGAGTAGAGAGCAGTAGCTTATCTGACCTAGCACTTGGAAATCCTTGAGACGTTGGCATTTGAAGCCTAATGGTTAACAATAGCAATATAAATAAAAAATGAATTCATTTAAACAATGCACAAAAAAAAAAAAAAAAAAAAAAAAAAAGGAAGAAGAAGAAAATTCTATAATATGTCAAAGGGGAGAATGCTGGCTTACAAACTATGATTCGCATCAAGGAAAACTTTGAGCTCTCCTACGTCTTACCTATAACAATGAAAAAACTTTTAATGTGAACAATAAGGTTAATAAAAGAAATGTCTGCGGAATTAAAAAGTTTAAACTTCTGTTATAACAACGAAATCATTGTAAACAATACCGTTAATAAAAGAAATGTCTGTAGAATTAAGAGGTTTAACCTTCTATTATAACAGCAAAATCATTGTAATAATAAGGTATAGATCACACAATAATGTTACAATTTTAGAAGACTCACATTGGTTCACCAACAATAGCTCCAAATGATGGATGTTGTCCAAGTATTATTTCTTTCTACTCACGTTATATCTATAGAATTATTGATTAGTTTCAAACTAGTTGTTACATCATTAACTTTTTAAGTTAAAAGTAGTCTGAGAAAGAGGGGGAAAAAAGGGAAGATTGAAAGGTTTTTGTAATAATTTGAACCCTTTCCTTCTATCTAAATCTTCCATTATGAAGCAACAAAAAGTATAAAAGATTAAAAAAAAAAAAAGGGTTTCTTTGCAATTTGCAAGTATGAACCTTTGGTAATACTATGAATATAATGGCTTAGAAAGTTGTACCTGTAATTTCCCGAAAGTGGTGAGGGCACTTGGTTTGACCTCCTCAATTACCTTCTCAAAAGCTTCAACAACTCTGGATCGTCAAGCTTGTAGATTTTGTAGTTTTCCCCTTGAATCCTATACCAAAAACGGACGGAGAGAACATGCTCTACTTTCCAAAAATCATGGCCTTCGTCTGGTTGCAAACTGAGCACGAATTCACTTGGCATTTCATAAAAATCTAGATTTTTTAGGCTTTTCAGATGGTGGATGCCTAAAGGCACCTCCTTTAGCTGTGGCGAGGTTCCAATTAGTAGCGTTTCAAGAAGAGGCAAAGCATCATCGTCAATTATCAACCTATTCAATTCTCTCAAATTTCGAAGCCCCAACCACTTGAGTTTGTGGAAGCCTCCTTTCTCAAAATGTAATTGCTCACCTCTATATCCCTCATAAAGCCAAAGACGCATCAAATTAGGCAGAGCTTTAAGGACATTTAATGGATCATCCATTAATCTTGAAAATGTTAAACCAATTCGAACTATACTTCTGAGTTTGGGAATCCATTCCGGCAACTTTTCCAATTGCCCTTTTAGATGGAGTTCTTGTAGGCAGGGTAGAGAAGACATTGATTGCAATTCAAGAACTTCATCCTCGCTTGTTGAACTGATAGCCAATGAACGAAGGTTGCTAATTTTCTCCAACTCAGTGCATAAAGCCATCCCATATTCCCTCTTCAATTTATAAATTTCCAACTTCCTCAATTGTCTCAACTTTCCCAATTCTACAATAAAGGAATCAGTGGCTTCCACTGTATAAAGCTTCTGTAAGGACTTTAAATTCCCAATGCCACTTGGTACCTTTATGGCTCGTCGAAAATCAATATGGTATTCAATATCATCAGTTTCAATGTAGGCCGCAAGATATCGTAGCTTACTAAGCCCAATGATCTCCGCTGGTAGCTTAGAGACAAGGGAACGTTTCAAATCCAAAGTCTCTAGGTTGTGCAGTTTACCTATGGACTTTGGAAGCATTTGTACTTTTGTATCTCTGAGGCTTAAATACCTTAGATGGAACAAGTTTCCCACTTCTTTAGGAATGTAATCGATAGGAGCACCTTCAAAATCCATTACTTTCATGAGTTTGAAATTTGTAAAACAAGTAGTAAGAAAAGAATTGGGTAGTTCATTTGCTCGCGAAATGAGAATAGAGCGAGTTTTGGAACTAGCAATACTCTCCAAAGGACTATTTAAATTGTTTTGAATAGAGAGGCGCCGACCAAGTCCATCAGAACTTGAACAATTCCTTATTGAAGCATGACAAAAACTCAATTCCTCTGACCTGGAAACAATGACTTCATGAATCATATCATGAACTCGACAAGTTCTTACTTTCCCAACAGAATCAACCCATTCCACTTGAACCAAGCTTCTATAGATTAGTTGGTTCAAATAGTCTTGTGCAACCTCTTCCAATATCTTCCCTTGCTTTTCTTTTACAAAACCTTCAGCTATCCATAGTCGAAGTAGTCTTGCACAATTGATGGAGTAAGCCTCTGGAAACATGCCAAAATATAAGAAACAAGCTTTGAGATTGTAAGGTAGATCATGATAACTGAGAGAGAGAATTTTGGGGATACTTCTTAGACGTGAATTAGTTTCTAACTCAAAACTAAGACTAAGAGGCAATTTGTTCCACTCAGACACAACCTTGTCTTTGGTTGACAAAAGACTGCCTATAGCCACAATTGCTAGTGGCAATCCTTCACATCTCTCAACTATGTTATGTGACGGCTCAACCAATTCAAGGGGACAATTTCCCCCTTCAAGTTGGAACACCTTCTTGCAGAAGAGTTCCCAAGCTTTTTCCGAAGGTAGAGGTCGCTGCCTGTGCACATAATATGATGAAGATTCAATGTGAGGGGGAGCAACATCCTCATTTCGAGTTGTGATTACAATTCCACTACCTTTATTGTTATTAGGTAAAGCAAGTTTTATATGCTCCCAAAAATCTGTATCCCATACATCATCGAAAACAACTACATACCTTTGTTCATCTAAATATTGCCTCAATACTTTAATAAGCTTTATCTCTTCCATTGTGTCAATTTCTTTAGGTGCAAACTCCTTCCTTGCCTCGTAGAACTGCTTTATCATATCTCTGAATAGCTCTTCCAGCTTGTATGATTTAGACACAGTGATCCAAGCACGACAATCAAATTGTGCTACCAACTTCTCATTGTCATAAACTTTCTTGACAAGAGTGGTCTTGCCAACACCACCAATGCCGACCACTGAAATCACTGTGCGACTAGATGGTCCTTTTACCAGCCAGTTTATCAATTTATCTTTATGAGAGTCAATACCCACGACCTCAGCCTCCTCAATGAAAAGAGATGCCACTCGAGGGTCTGACCATGCAACACTTCTAGCATCACTACTTGGTCCTCCTTGCTCTATAGCGTTGAAGTGATATCTTATAGCTATCTCTCTCTTTTCCTTGAGATTTCTGTTGATATCTTGAATCCTAGAGGCTATCACATGTCCTGCTTTTAGCTTTATTGTAAATTGAAAAACTTTCAGGAAGAAATGGAACCGTTGTCTTCGCCCATAAAGACCTTTTGTACAGTAAAGTATGTATTCATCAATGACATCTTCTATGTGATAAGCTTCTTCCCTCACCTGTTTCACCCATATTTTCTCTACATTGCTCATGTCTACCTTCTCGGCCCTTGCATCAGCATCCTTAAGGAAAGACTGAATGAACTCCAATTCACCTTTGATGCTCTCAACTTTGTCATGGATTCCCTCTAGCAATCTTGCTTCTTGTACTAACAAAGGGACCAAATTCTCTATTACTAAGCTGACTGCGCTTTCTGCCATTTATCCTCCTTTCTTAGATCACTGGCCACAGATAATTGATGATGAACCAACTCAGTACCAGATGTTATTTAAATGAAATCACATTCAAATGTAAAAGGATAACTCGCTTATGTTTCACAATATTACCTTTCGAGCAATAAGGCCAAGGTCCTTGCTTTTCTTTATTGACTTTCCAAATTTTCTAAAGCTGGAACTAGTCTCGTTGATCTCCCACAAGCCTACCCGGTGCAATAGAATGAAACAGTCATCGCCTGTTGATTTTATAACAATATGTTAGAAACACAGACACACAAGAAGATCCATGTCAAATAAGTTCTTTAAGCCAAAAGTCCCAACTCTATGTTTCCAACTGAAACCCAAAATTCTATGAAATGGGCAAAGACATAAATCTATTTTATATATTTATCCATTAAAATAACAGCAAACTAGAAGAAAGTTAGAAATGGAAATATACGAATTCAGTATCTAACTTGCCCATTACTTTAAAAGATGCTATCCTAAGGTGCCTACTAAATTGAGTAAGGATCAATTTTGAGTGCAACAATTAAGGATACAATAGACAATAGGCAAAAGATGCAAGAGAAGAAAATTAGTAATTCTGCAATTCCTTCATAAGTTCTTTACAAACAATTCAAGCAAAAGAAGTAACAAAATGGACTCGTTTGACCTGTTCTGAACAAATAAAAGAGATAATCTTGTTTCATGAATTGTCGTAATAAGCAACAACTTCAACCTGGTGATAAATGTATGATTATTATTCCCCTCGTGAAGGAGAAGTACACGTCTAAGCTAATCTTAAAAAAGAGCTTGAAATCTTACATTACAAAAAATTCACTTAATGTAGTTTTTTCCCTTGGGGCTTAGGAACAGAGTCCTATATCCACAGTTAAAATAATTAAAAAGAAAAGTGTTAGAAATCAAGAAAGATAAACAAATAAGGACGGACGCACTATTTCTTTATCTTCGAAAAATTCTAAATTACTACCAAAAATAAAGTTCTGAATTTTCTAGCAGCGTCTACAAATAAACAACGATAAAACATTGTTAAGTTCTATTTCTGTATATGCAGGGGTGGAGGGGGCTATAGGGGGATAAAACATTGTTAAGTTCAATTACTGTATATGCAGGGGCGGAGGGGGCTTGGGGGGCCATGGCCCCCTTGACTTTTTAAAAATCCTCTCCCTCTTGTATTTTTTGTATTTTTCAAAAATTCTCTCTCCCCCTAGATTTTTACTAAAAACATATAATGCATTTATATAGTTGACTCATGCTTTTTTTTTTTTTTTTTAATTTCCTCTAATTACCATTATGTCATAAATAGTTCATTAAATTAAAGTGTATTTATTGTATAAAATAGGTAATTTTATTTATTTTTATTTTTATTAAATTGATTTATATATTCCTAGACATGTCAGGACTTTTTTCTTTTTCCAAAGATGTAAAGACTTGTTTGATGTAAATATTTTTGTTTACGTAAGAAAATATCATATGTTAAATCAAAATTACAAACATTCCATGTATATATATGTGTACATGTGTGTGTGTGCGTGCACGCGTGCCCGTGTTATTCTTTAGATTTAATTTTTATATATATATATATATATATATATTTAGCTTGATCCCTCCAAAAAAAAAATTTCTGGCTCCACCAGAGTCTATGTGTATATACGCCTTAGTCCATTGGGGTCAAGCCCAGTTTACTTTTCTTGTATTGTACTTGTTGTGCTCACTTTTTGCCTATATATAAAGACTCTATTGTACCATTACAGACACAAAAATGCACAAATTATTCTTTTATTCTCTGTCTCTATTTTCTAAACAAGTTCAATAGATTGAATGTTGACAAACCATGAAAAATTTTGAGTTTTGTTGAGTCTAAGTCTTGTATTTCAAGTTCAAGATGAAAACCTAAGATCAGATCAAGGAAATAGGAGTTTCTGGTTTCTTGGCACCTTCTAAATCAATTGAGACTTCTAAATCAATTGAAAATTGAGTAACCAAATTCTTAAAAGGTCCATTAAGTCTGCTATTTCAAATATAATTTGTGCCCTACTTGCTAGGCTATATACAAAGACATTAGTGTTGACAAAAAACAAGAGAGAAAGAGAAATATTTCCGCTCACCTAGAGTTTTGTATGCTAATTCTCTCTAGTTAACCACTATACCAAAGATCTTGAAGTAAATCTGAAGACGATAGAGTTATAGGTTGGTGATCAAGGCTAAACCCACAAAGCCATTCTAGGGTTTGTTGTAGAGATCAAGTCTTCAAGAAGTTCTTTTTTTTTTTTTTTTTTTTTTTGGATAAACAGTCTTCAAGAAGTTCTTGGAACCACAGATGGACTTTTTGAGGGAAATTCATGATAGAAGAGTTCAACCAGGTTAGAGTTATGTATGGTCAAATGAGTAAGTCATTATTGGAAGTAGCAATAGAACCTAAGGTTTATTTATGTTTTAAGAACTTCTATTCTAAATAGTGGATTTTCATGGGGTTGGTGGTTAATCCCCATAGTTGTTTTTTTTTTTTTTCCTTGGATTGTTGTCCTTGAGTTAGGGGTGTTCGTAATTTAAGTTGAATTGACTACCCCGAAATCAAATGAACTGTACTGCATAATAGGCCGACTGACTAAACCGAAGGTGGTAATTGGAGATGACAAGTTTTTTCAATAGTAGTCCGGTGAAGCCTTCTGAGCTGGGAAGGGTATGTAAATTAGAAATGAACCGCATTGATATATGTAAATATATATATCATAAACCGATCTATCTGATCTCAACCATCTTCCCAAAACCCACCCTCTCTCTCTCTCTCTCTCTCTCTCTCTCTCTCAAACCACAAAAAGCTAGAAACCCACACTCACACCAAACCCAATAATCTATAAAGCCAAAAAGTCAGAAAGCCAAAAAGTCAGAAACCCAAAAAAATCGAAGCAAATCTAAAGCAAATCTAAAGCGAATCTAAAGCAATTACGTAGTGAATCTGAAGCAAATTTGATACGACCATGGTTAATCTAAGGTGGATCTCTTTAACCTTATTTGTTTTTATGTTTTGATCTATGGGCTTTGATCTTTGGGTTTTAATTATTTAATCTATGGGTTTGATTTTTTGGATTTATGGGTTTGATTTGGGATTGGTGGGTTTGATTTTTTTTGGATCTATGGGTTTGATTTGGGATTTGTGGGTTTGTTAGTAGTTGTAGGTAAGATTTGTGGAATTTTTGGTTTGATTTTTTTATTTTTGGGATTTGTGGTTATGCCAAAGAACCGACCTCCGACGGTCATGATTTGATTTGGTGAAGGGGTAATTGACCCCATTGGTGTGGTGACAAAGTTGCCCAATAACCACACCAACTGAACCATGAACACCCCTACCTTGAGCTTTCCACTTTGTCACCATGTTGTTGTGTTCTTTATTTACTGCTTTATTACTTTGTTGGTGACATATTTAATCTACGGTAATTAACTTGGAAATCAATATGAACCCATAATTGGTTAACGTTAAAAAAAAATTAATTTTGCATAAAATCAACCAAGGGGTCTATATTTTCATAACTATTAGTATCAAAGCTGGTACACTCTGAATATAGGATTATTTTCCTAAGTGTGACCCTTGACCCCCTATTGTCATGGATAGAATCAAGTTTCTTGATGTGTGTACCCATAAAAATTAAATAATGAAGATACTAATGATACTGTTTATTTTAGAAGTATATGTGAAACTTTTTTGTAGGGAAATATCTCAATCGTTTTTATAATTTTCCATGGCTTCTATGCTTCCAAATTTGATGCCTCCTTGTTCATCTATAACTAAGATGGTGATCGAGTCTTCATCCATATGAATGTTAATGACATCCTTATCACTATCAATACCACCTAGCCACATTTCATCCATAATTTTTATGCAAAAATTCTAGTTTTTGCTCAAGGATCTTCGGCCATTACATTACAATATGGGAGTTGAGGTCTCTCATCAACCAATTGGCTTGTTAGAGTGAAATACTATTATGTTGGTAAATCTAAGTCAAAATGCACTTTTTGATATATTTGAGACATTGTCTTTCCTATCCAAAAATGTATTGAAGAATCTTAAAAGCTAATAATGCCATTGTAGCAGGTAGGACTGGAATGGAGAAATGCCCCAGTATGCCTTGGTCAAAACCAAATTGGCGGGAAAATCTCTGAAGGTTGTAGGCTTGGGTCTCAAAGTCATCCTGAAAATGTGCCTGAAGATGGGAAGTAAAGACACAAGCAACAAAAGGAAGCTCTCCCTCAAACCAAGGAGCATTTCTATAACAAGAAACAGTTTCATTTTTCAAAAAATGGAACAAAGGTAGGAGCCCACCCTTAAGGGGGGAGTAAGGCCTAGCTATCCAATCAGTAGGGTCATCTAACACCTTGCAAAGAAAGCTGTCAAAAGATACCACGACCTTGTTCCAACCCCGTGATTGTGGTAATCCTTTGGATGATGACAGATTGGTCTTAAAGAAATTTAAAGCTTTGGGGACAGGAGCATAGTTCCTAAAGTGTTCCACAGTCAAATTTTTAAAAATGCTATAGGTGCAAATGTTTCTACTTGGAATCTACCCCAAGAGTGTTGCAAGTCAGGGATAAAGCGATCTAAATGAGAATACAAAGTTCCTAAGAAGTAAGGGGTAAGGGGAAAGGTGTGTCATTTGGCCAACTTGACAGCTAAAGGGAAATGTCTACTGTTGGATCGTGTGCCTTACCGATCCATCCAACAACCAATTGGTGAAGGATGAGGGGGCACAAATATTTTATAGCATTCGATCGCAGACCAAGCCCACTGGTATTAGAGTGAATTGTGAAATCCCTCACATCTACCTATAATCTTTTCATGGGGATATCCTTCAAATAACTGGCGGGATAGCAAGAAAGCAATAAAAGCCTCGAGTTCATAAGGGCTAGAATTACCTTCTCCTACAACGAAGTTTGTGCCCTCCTTTAGGGAGTCTGAGCTGGCTTCTTCATCCATTCCATTAGCATACTTCCTCCAGAAGTATCTAATCCATTCCCAGAAGTTGGCCCTAGAACCTTTGTCACTACTAACACTAGTGTCTTCTAGCACTTCCCCGCTAGGGGCTTTCCCTTTCCTTGCCGCCTTCAGAACTGGTTTCTTCAAGGTTTTCTTTACTGCGTCTTCAAGGAACTTCATGGCTTTGGCCTCATCAAGAGACAAGAAAATGTTAGCTACCTCTCCATTGCCAAACAGAGGAAGCCTTAAGATCTCGTAAACATCCTCAAGAGAGGGAGAGACTTCCTGGCACCCTGTAAAGAAGGTATGGGTAATGGAATTCCATCAATACAAGAGAGAAAGGAGGCTTTCACTATCCTTGTTGATGTCCAGGCCATAAAACACCAATACAGTGTGCATAAGATGCACTTTTGCAAGATATTCATGAAAGGAGGGTGTGTCAGCACTCTTCAACACCAACTTCTCCAGTCTTTGGAGACAAAAGTGTGAGATTTGAAGACCACATTAGTGATAGGAGCAAAATCACCTTTGCAAGTGCCAAGCCGAGGGATGTGCTTCAACTCCAAATCCATGGTCAGGAGATCATCAGACTCTCCACATACTGTGTATGGGGATCTGCAAAGCAAGGAACAGACTCCCAATCAAAACTTTTATCGAACAAGTAACCTTCAAAGAAGGGAGGGATGATCCCCCTAACAATGGCCTGTTAGTTTTGGGGGGTTAAAGGTTCTGTGGCCTTCGAAGAACTGATCTCAAACTGCGTTTGACACCCATGGGTTTTGTGCTTATGAAAAATTCTGAGATTTGGGTTTGGAAAGGAAGAAGATAAGGAAAAAAAAATGAGAAAAACGGGGAGAGGGATGCAGTTCCTTTTCCTTTTATACTTTGGGCAATTACTCTTTTCCCTATAAAAGGAGCCGTTCAAAAGTGAGGCATCTTTTCAAAATAGTTGACACATGTCAACAAAGGGAAAGGTCAAAATCTCTAACATGATGAAAAAAAAAAAAAAAAAAACTGCCCTTACTAAAGTGGTGAAAAGGCATGACTCATCACCAACAGGTTCGATTTTACACATTTGCTTTGTATTTTAATTAACTAATATGTTTATGTGTTGTTCCTTTCTGTAGAAAGTTTTTTTTAGCAAGAACATTAACAAGAGGAAGAACATAAAGATAAACATATGATTAGTAAACATGAATTTTAGAACAAACTATGTTGTTTATATATATTTGGTCAAAAAGGAAAAGGGGGATTTACACTTGGTTTGGCCCTTATGGATTATCACGTCTTTTCTATACATTAACCAAAAAAAAAAAAAAAAACCGGACTACTATAATAAACAAAAACAAAATAGCCTACAACCTAAGGCCTATAGTATGGTCTATTAAAAAAAAAAAAATAAAAGGAGAAAAAAATTGCAAGTTTGGAGGCGAGCAACTTAAGGAGAGCGAGGCTTGTAAGCATCTGAGTCTCTCCTCGAATCAGAGTCTTCTTGGGGGTAGCCCAGAGCAAGGTCCTCCTCCTCATCATCCTCTTCTTCCTCCTCATCCCCGAAGACCGAGCCCTTCGAAAAATCTGACCCCTCTGAGTCAGAGTCAGAACCACTGGAGGCTGTTACACTCGAGTCAGAGCTACTTTAAAATCCTCTGCGCCTTCTTTTGCGCCTTGGGACATTCCCCATGAAAGCGTCATAAGACGCATCTTTAACATCATCTTCAGCCTTCAACCGAAGTTCTTCTGAGTCCACTTCCTCTTCTTCTTCACTACCTTCCCATGGTCGGACTTCTTGGGGAAGAAAAACTTGAGGGGGAAGGGGGAAGATGGGAAAAGGGAGAGGAAGAGGAGGGGGAATGAGGTTTGGAATGGCCGGGGGTGCATTGTTGATGTTAGGAGAGTTCAGGCCACGACTAGGAGAGTCTGAATTGTTTTTGGAAGAGTTGGAACCTATAAACGAAGGGCTAGCCATCTCGTTTACAATGGAGATTTTTCTGAGTAGAAGGAAGAAAAAATTTATGGATGCAAAAGGAATGAAGAATAAAGGAAGATTTCTTTCCTTTTTAATCACCAACTAGAGTCAAGGGAAGAGACACGACATTTATGAAGAGTAATTTCTGTCTGCCAAGCGTGGGAAACAAAGCAACTCCAAAACAGCTAGAAACACCCACGAATGCCACGTGGCCTAGCTTCAAACATCACCAGGAATGATTACGCCAGCATTGAAGTCTGATACGATGTAACTGTCAATGACTTTGGTCATTAACGCCGTTGACAGTCAGGGGGCTAATGTACATTACACCAGCCAAGGCATGTGAGAATGCTGACGTGGCTAGATCCGAGCTATACACGTGAAATAGCTGTAAGTAAAGGAAAGGAAATGTTGGTTGAAAGAGAAGATCTTTGGCCCGCGCCAACAGCGTGACCATCTTGGGGAAGAGTGAGATTTGCACCTGACATGGACACCTAGCACTTGCACAAAAGAGAGATAGTGACCCCCTATGGTCAGATGCTATTGAACACTCCTTATTGGCTGAACTTGTGCTAGACCACTATTGAAGACACGTGTATCACTCCTAGTGTCCTTGATATCCCTTTCCTTGTCCAAGGTTTGCTATTCACGCAGTGGCAAAGCCACCTTACGTTCCACTACCCTGTCATTGGCGTGCTTTCTCTCTCCTCTAGCCTTAGTATAATACCATAGCTGTATTAGTGTTTGAAATGGGAGAATGAAGGTTTGACACCTGTATTGATGTACCTCACAACATTCCTCGTACTATAAGAGGAACAAGTTGTTGAACAATGAGGGCAAGAACCTAAAGGAAAACAAGAGAAAGAACTGAAAGTTTGTGTAGGGAAGTGAGGTAGAGAAAAGACTTTCTTTGGGAAGAACATCATCCCTGTACAAGGGCTTTCATTTTCACATAATAGAGAGCTCTAAAGAGTAAGGGACATTCTTCCTTTGCTCACGTGTGGTTTTTCATCCCTTCCAAAGGGTTTTCCATGTATTTTCCCATGCTTTCTTTACTTTCCATGTTATGCTTTCCATTTCTCTCGACGTTAAAGTATTAAAGCTTTCTTTTTTATTGTTCTTAAGCTTTTATACTTAAATGTGCTATTAGATGCATCATCCATTCTCTCACATAATCTTACAAATCTAACTTGCATGTACAACTTGAACCTCAATTTTTGTTAATGGATTCTTCAATCTTTTATGTGGACGTAAAGTTGTGGCCACAATGCTAAACATTTTGGTGTACTCCGATATGGAAGCCACCATGTCAAAAGCATACAACAAAGTGTACGATTGGAAGTCTAAACATATAAGTCTAATGATGAGTATAAAATTGATAACTTGGAAGACCCTTTAACCAAAAGTTTGTCTCAAGAATTGGTAAAGGTATCATCCATTGGAATAGGACTAAAACTCTTCAAATTCAAGTAGATATGATCTAAAGAGATTTAAAGGATAATAATAAAACGTTGATAAGTGGTTAATTGAACACTAAAAATTTTAAAATTTCATTCAAATTAATTAGTGTTGTTTATTATGTTGTACGGAGGATGAGTTTTGCACTCTTAATAAAGTTCACAATATAGTTAAATAGTTAAATATCTGTGTAACATGGACATAAGAAAGAACTTTACTTATGTGAGCATAGAGGTGGTTAGCTTCTAAACTAGAGTTATGGTTTCCCTTGTAAATGCTCATTAATCCTGGGAGTAGCACAATGCCATAATAATGCTAACTAGTTCTGAATGTCTAGTTTTTAAAATGCTTTCATGTGTGTACTTCCTATGGCTCCAAGGCAGAGTTTTGGTTCTAGCTTAGGCCATCTATTGAGGAGGTAACATCTTAAATCTCATGTTTGGATTGAGGGGGGAGGGAGAGAGAGTAAAAAGGAGTAAAGTAAAGTTGGCTAGAAATTAGCCTAAATTTGTGTTTCAGAATGTTGCTTGATCAAGATTGTTTGTCACTTGGAAAAAAGACCTTGCTAGAGAGAGATACGAACAAGGTATTGCAAGGTTTTTTTTTTCTGATTTAATTAAAAATAAATAAATGATTTTTGAAGAGCTTGCTCTAGGAGACATTTCAAGAAATCTCTTTTCTGCAAAGTTTCATAAGAGATCATGGGAAATGAAATTTTTTTAGTCCCTAACAGCTAGTAACAACCTTGGCAACTTTTAGGGTGTTTATCCCAACATAAGTGACTTTTCAAATGTTTTTTCATTGAAAACTCTTCATTGTTTATAATTAGGCATATATATTCTGTTTTTTTTTTTTTTTTTTTTTTTTTTCACCGTAAATTCATAGGATTCTTTAAGTTTACAAGAGCACTAGCATCAAGTTGTAAAAAAAATTTATTTTGACACATCAAAAAGCTACTTTTTCTATTTTAACACATCACTTTACAATACACCCTACATCATATGTTCTATTCTACAATTCAATACATTAAAATAATATATACAACACATTAAAATAATATTAACTCAAAACTAATTCAACCCAGTGGACAGCACAGCCACCAACCATCCACCTCTGCCACAAGGTGGTCTCAGAGGGTGGCTCGCGATGGTCTATGTGGTGGAGTGGTAGAGGTTTGGTGTAGAGAAAGATGGAGAGCCATGGAAGCACTGAAGCAGGGAGTTTTGAGAGAAGAGAGAAGGCAGAGAAGAGAGAGACTCAAATAAAAAATAAATAAAATTTTTATGGCATCTGTCCGTACCCTCTCAAATTTAGAATATCATTGTAACTGAATGCCAAAAATTTGAGATTTGAGACATCTGAAATAGGTGGGTTTTTGGTGTTTGGTGTGTCAAATGCTAAAAATTTAGCATTTGGCACACCTGATGCCAATGGTCTACAGTGTAACTAAGATTGTCATTCCACTGAGAAAATGAAAACACTAGATTAATTAGTTGTATCTTTCTGATGATTTGCTTGTAACCCATTAACAAATTCATTTAAGTTAGGGCAAATGAAAAAACTATCTTGCAGATGATTTGCTTCTAACCATTGATTTCCCCTAAATTTCCTAATATATATATATTTATATATATATGATAACAAGCATATCTGCAGCAAGAGATAAAAGTCATAAAACCATTTCAATACGAAAAATAACGTAAAAATAAAACAAAAGGAAAATATAGTCCCTACTCCCTACCAAAGCCATGAGAAATAGCATAGATATTTATATTAGACACAATCAAGAAAGAAGATAAGCGAATTTGACCGAACCTTAGCCGAGGAAAAATTGCTGTCTCAGGTAAAAACACCAGTGCACATGAACGCTGGAAGAAAGCTCTTTTTTTTTTCTTTTCTTTTTTTCTGCAGTGTTTGGCTATACTTTCGTTTTACTTATAATCATAGGGATGGTTAAAGGTGATTGAATGGTTTTTTCATGAAGGTAAAGAAGAGCCACACAACGCTATTGAAGGGAAATAGGGACCTCGAATTTTCTCTATCAGTTGCTCCAAATCTATATAGACAAGAGCTGTAGAGAAAATTATTCCCATGGCCATATCGAATAACCTTGATGCTCTTCTTATCGTTTTTTCATAGTTTTTTTTGAAGTGTCTCGGGCTCTTTATTCCCTTAGAGGAACCTATCTTTTGAAGTATGCAAAAATGGTTCTTGCCTATCCTGCAGAGAATACTGTATCAGAGAAATAAGACTAAAGAGTCAAGAATACAACGAATAAATGGAAAAGTAGGAGTATCATCTAACAAGAGTGGTCTGTTATCAAATGGAGGTGAGAAAGAATTGAATTCCATTAGTAGCAATAAGCAATTCTTTATTGCATAGAAGAAATTCGATTAGGTCTTTATTCTATAGAAGAATCTATCTTATCTTATGAAGTCTGCCAGAAATGTTTGTCCATATCCAATAGCAAAGACTGTAAGATTAACAAAATTTATGTACTCTTAGCAGCAGTTCTTTCTTGGATGGAAACTACGACTGCATTTTAGATGAGATAAAATTGATAAAGTGTACGATTGGAAGTCTAAACATATAAATCTAACAATAATAATAAAATTTTCAAAAAAAGTTATAAAAAATTTTAGATAAAGAACTCACATGTGAACTAGAAATTCATTAAAAAAAAGCATCTAAATTAACTTAAAGAATAAATTTTAAGTAATATATATATATATATAATTTATTTAAATTTAAATGTATAAAAGACCTCTTGGCCTCAAAATTCCCTAGGCAGCCGCCCCTGAGCCAGTCTGCCAGATAAGCAAAGTCGTTGTTAATAAAGATTCCATTCCAGGATCTTTTACTTTGGTAATATCTTGCCTTTATAATTTGTGCGAATTACGCTATGGACACAACTTTTGACACAACTTTGTGCCATAATTCGTTATATGGCAAATTGTGATTTGTAAGGGTATGTCAATGAGTCATGTGAGGACACATCCTTACTAATCACAACTTATCATGTGGCGAATTGTGGCACAAAATTGTACCAAAAGTTGTGCCCCTAGCATAATTCAATTTGTGCACCAAATATGACTTGATGTTGATGAGGTTCAGCCCAATTACAACATTCAGAACCCAAAAACAAATAATAAAAAATAAAATGATTTTAAGAAAACAACTCATCAAAATTCAGCTCAAATATCACATTGCTGGCCCACAATCAAAACTAGTCTCATCCCTGTTTTGTTGCTAAGAAACTACGCGAAAAAAAAAAAAAAAAAAAAAAAAAAAAAACAGGGAGTGTGTAAATATGACCAGGCAAATCAGAACAGCAGCAATCCCGGTCTCTCTTTAGCTTTAGCCCATGAATTGTGTTAAAAGATAAAAATATATTGGTTTATTTTATGTAAGGCCCAAGCAGCCCAATTTCTTCTAAAGTCCGCGCAGGTCTAACCCTAGACTCTACTGCTCCTATTTAAACCCTGTTAGGATTTTCTGTACTTAATATCACACAATACAATGTTGTCAAGGTTTTACACTGTAGATATAGGTCATGAGGCTATATTACATAACCCTTGTGTGCTACTTCACTCTCTCTCTCTTTCTTATTTTATCAACAGATTGAACTATGTATTTATAGTTGAATGAAACCAACCCAAAAGATGAGTTTGATTCAAGTTCTCATGTGGACCAAGTTAAGTTGCATATATAAGTGGTTTTTTTCTTGATAACACTATCTTCTTCTTCTTCTTCTTCTTTTTTTCTTTTCGAAATTTCATGCTGTTGATTTACCGCCTCACTAGATGTTTTAATTAATTAATTCATTTGTTTTGAGAAAGGAATAAGGAAGATATAG
This sequence comes from Notholithocarpus densiflorus, assembly GCA_030021035.2. Taxonomy (NCBI): domain Eukaryota; kingdom Viridiplantae; phylum Streptophyta; class Magnoliopsida; order Fagales; family Fagaceae; genus Notholithocarpus; species Notholithocarpus densiflorus. Next base: position 484,765 of record JARYZH020000243.1, on the reverse strand, counting down.
TCTAGCAGCCTTCATTAGTTGCAATGTGGCAAAATGCAGTCAAACTCTAATTACAACTCCTAACTATCGTTTTAACTCCAAAAAAATAAGTTAGCAACTCCTAAAAATACTACTAAAATATTCTGGATAAGATTCTAAACCAATCTGCACGTCCGTCTAGCAACCTCTTTTTACTTCTCACTTGTTTCTTAAATCAACTTTTGGGCTCAGTTTTTTGAATTCAATCAGATTGTTGTGCCTAAGCAGACTTGCTAGTCGGAACTTGATATGTATCTTGAAAGATTTTGTTTTGTTCTTTTTCGTTCTCTTTGAATCACTCAACTCTAAGTTTTAGAGTCCTTTGCATATCACTTGGTATACTATTTTTTTTTTTTATGAACAAAAAAGAGGTCTCACACGTGTGATCATTGACCCAGCCCACTTGAACCCACAGTACTTATGGCATGGGGCACCCCTGAGTGCGTTAGGGCTATCCACGTTGTGGCACAGCATTTTTGCAAAACGCATGACTCAAGCCAGGCAACTCCTGAACAAGTAGGTGTGACTCCTACCAACACACCACACCCCAAGGGAACCACTTGGTATTCTTTTTTCACAAATCAAGGCAAATGTCATTATATGGAAATTTTAGCTACATCAAGCCATTACATGCAACGAAACCAATGAAATACTTGAGTACTTGACATACTTAAGCCCATAGTTATTAAACTCGACCCAACCCGGCTAATTGGACCAATAACTCAGTGAACAAGTGCCTAAACCAGTCCAATTTTTTAATTGGACCACTTATGCAATCAAACTAATAAAGCCCAATAAGATCCAATGATTTTCTTGTTACACGTCCAACCCGGACGAATTGCTGTGACCCATCTTGTTTTGTAATTTTGAATCAGCTTAATGGGTTGATTGCTATACCTTTTTTTGAATTTGAAGTACGGAGTATAATGAAAACAAGAGATTTTATAATGAGATTGATACTTGATTTTATAGCTTTAAGTTTTATCTCAAATAGTAATCCATGAGATTAGAATAGCTAGTGTGAGCTATGCAATATGCATAGAATGTAACTTTGAAGTTTAAGACATGCTTTTATTCATAGAATTTTAAGAAATATAATTTAATAAGATTTTATTTAGCAAAGACTTTTGCTACAATTTTATGACATCCTTTTATTTTATATTTTATAGTGTTGTTACTTGTGAAGTCCTGAGTTTCAATTATAGTAGGTGGCTTAATTTTTAGACTTACCTTTAATTAATAATCTAGACATCCCTATTTTTCTCAATTTTCATATTTATTTTATGACTTTTCACACTTATTTTTATATTTATGTACTTTATTAATTTTTTATATAACTATGTGATTCAACCAGCGACTCACTGACTGAACTAGTGACATAATGACCTGACTCTTAGACCGGGTTAACGTTCAGTCTGAGTTTAATAATTATGCTTAAAGCTCTTTGAAGACAACAATACAATTTAACTATACCATCACTCTTGCGCATCATGAGCTCAAGAGGTTCATATGCCTGATACAAATTATATAACACAATTACAACAGTGAAGACAGAGGCCGCAATGCAGGGGTAGAATAAACCCTGATGCTTTGGTTATTTGAGGAAAGAGGAATATCTTGTCTGGTTTGGCACTTGAAAAGCCTTGAGACGTTGGCACCCTATCACTTAACAGTAATAACCATAGCAATATAAATAATAAATGAAATGGTATAAACAATGCAAAAAAGAAAACAATTGATTACAATATGTGGAAGGCTGAAATTCAGACTTACAAATTGTAATTTGTAGGCAAGTCAAACTTTAGCACTCAAACTTGTTACCTATCACAAACAATGAACAAACTTGGTTGACTGAATAATAAGGCTACTAAAAGAATTGTCTGCAAGTTATAAATTTTAAACCGCAACACAACAATAGTATTAGTATTGTAAAAATAAGTTCGATTCCACAATAATGTTAGAAATAAAAGAAAAACTTTGATTATTGACATCTAAAAGCACAAGCTCCCTGTAGCCTTGCAGAATTATCACTAAACTCTCCTGGTCAATTTTTTCCTGCCAAAGATTCAAATGCTTTATGTTTCATAAAAAAGTGACAATGGTTGATGTTTCATGAGTCCCTATATTCTCACTAAAGCAACCTCTAACCCATAGAATTTATCACAGTGAAGGCTGATTTAGACAAGCATCTTTTTCGATATTAAAGTGGCTCCCAAATCCCAGTAGTTCCATATTTTTCCAGTTTATGCGTCCTGGAATAACAAAGAAATACTCGTACTGTGGTAAATATCCCACTATTATGTCTACAGAATTTTTGATTAGTTTCAAACTAATTGTTACAATAGAAACTATTTAGTTAGAAGCAGTAGCATGAGAAAGAGGAAAAAAAAGAGAGGGAAGATTGAAAGGTTACAATAACCATTTGGTTAAGTTTCTTTTATCTAATTAAATTCCTCATTAGGTAGCAGCAAAGGGTTTTTTAAACCAAAAAGTTTCAATTTCAAGTATGAAAACCTTTGGTAATATGGTAAATGTAATTTGCCTAATGGCTAAGTGGGAGGGGCGTGCAAGTAATTTCATCAATGCAGTGAGATTAGAACTAGAGAAGAAGAAAAAGAAACCTTCTAATTGATTATTGATGAGGTTAGCTGTTTTTTTCTTTAAATTTTATTTTAAAACTCAAAATTTATAGATTTTTCTTTTGTAGCTTTTTTTCCTGCTATTTTTCTTTAGTTCGGTATTTGTATGAACCAATAACCATGACTATAAAAATAATAGTTGATGATTTCAAAATGTTTTCCCTTTTTTGGTTTTTTTTTTTTTTTTATTTGTTTGCCCAACTCGAGGCAATTAGATCTTAATAAATGAAAGTTTTTTTAGTCAAATTTCATTGTTTCATCACATTCTCTTTATTCTAGTACTCACAAATGATTTTCTTTCATTGAAATAATTAAATGTGTTTGAGATTGGGGTCTTGGTATTTGGTTGCGAGAAATGGAAAGGTTGAGGAAGTGTTTGGGAGGAATAAGATGCATTAATTTATGTAATTTTAGGATATGAAAGTATTTTATAATTTAAATTCTTATTTATAAATTTCAAAATCATTTAATCAGTTAAAAAAATAAAGTCTACTTTCTATAGTAAATATTATAATATGTTATAATCTCCTAGAAATGTTAAAAAAACTAGATAGTTCCAACATAAAAATTCTAGACTAGTAAAACAATTCCACTCACTATTGGAAACCAATTCTAGGGAATTATATATATATATATATATATATATATATATTTATATATATAATAGGAATTAAGAAGATCAAGTTTTAAAGCATTCAACAATATTGTGCGAAAACATAAATATTATACAACAAAACAAGTTATTATATAAAGGTCTTTAAAAGCATTAAAAAAAATTATTTCAAATAAAATTATAAAGTATCCGTGCATCACATGGAACATTATTTAGTTGTTATAATAGAAGCTATTTAGTTAGAAGTATTATCATGATAATTTTTTTTTTTTTTTTTTTTTTTTAAGTTGGGGGGGGGGGGGGGGGGGATTGAAAGGTTGCAATGACCATTTTGGAAAGTTTCTTTTATCTAAATTCTTCATTATGTTGCTGCAAAAGGATAGGAAAAAAAAAGTTTCAATTGCAAGTATGAAAACCTTTGGTAATATGGTAATTAATGTAATTGCCTAAAAGCTAAGTGGGAGGAGTGTACCTGTAATTTCATCAAAGCAGTGAAGGCACTTTGGTCTCCATGAATCAACTTCGTAGACGTTCCAACAATTCTGGATCACCAAGATTGTATCCTTTATAGCTTTCCCCTTTAGTCCTATACCAGAAATTGACACGAGGAATATCTTTGACTTTCCCAAAATCAAGGCCTCCATCTGGTTGCAAACTAAGGACGAATTCATTTGGCATCTCATAAAATATCAGATCTTTGAGGCTTTTTAGATAGTGGATGCTAGAGGGCACTTCCTTTAGTTGTGGAGCGGGTCCAATTCGAAGCTCTTCAAGAAGAGGTAAGGAACCTTCGTCTATCATCAACCTATTCAATCCTTTCAAATTTCGAAGCCCAACACATTTAAGTTTCTTGAAGCCTCCACCTTAAAATGTAATTGTTCACCTTCATATCCATCATAAAGCCAAAGGTCCATCAAATTAGGTAGAGTTTGAAGGACCTTCAATGGATCATCCATTAATTTTGACCAAAAAAATCCAACTCTAACTACACCTATGAGTTTGGCAATCCATTCCGGAAACTTTTCTAATCGCCCACATAGGGCGACAGACTGTAGGAGGGGCGGAGGAGAAGACATTGATTGTAATTCAAGAACTTCCTCCTCACTTGTTGCATAGATTCTCAAAGACTGAAGGTTGCTCATTTTCTCTAACGCAGTGCAGAAAACCATCCCATTCTCTCTCTTCAATTTAGAGATTTGTAACTTCCTCAATTCTACAATAAGGGCATGGTTGTCAACTTCAATCTTAAAAAGCTTCTGTAAGGATTGTAAACATCCAATGCCATTGTGTATCTTTACTGCTGGTCGAAAATCAGTACTATATTCAATATCATTGTTTACAGTGTAGGCCACAAGATATCGTAACTTACGGAGCCCACTGATCTCTATTGGTAGCTCAGATACGAGGGAACGTTTCAAATCCAAGTCTCTAGGTTGTGTAGTTTACATATGGACTTCGGAAGGATCTGTACTTTTGTATCTCTCAGGCTTAAGTACCTTAGATGGAATAGGTTTCCCACTTCTTTAGGAATGTAATCTATAGGAGCACCTTCAAAATCCATTGTTTTCATGAGCTTGAAATTTGCAAAAGAATTAGAAAGGAATGAATTGGGCACTTCATCTAGCCCTAAAATGAGAATAGTACGAGTTTAGGAACTAGTAATACTCTTCAAAGAGATATTTACATTTTTTTGAATTGAGAGACGTCGAGCAATTCTATCAAAATTTGTGTAGTCTTGCATTGAGATCAAACTGAAACTCAACTCCTCTGACCTAGAAAGAATGACCTCATGCAACATATCATGGACTCGACAACTTCTAAATCTGCCAACATCATCACTCCATGCCACTTGAACCAAACTTCTGCGAATGAGCTGGTTCAAATAGCCTTGTGCAACATCTTCTAATGTTATCCCTTTCTTTTCTTTTACAAAACCCTCTGCTATCCATAGTCAAATTAGTCTTGCACAATTAATAGAATAGTCTTCTAGAAACGCCAAAATATAAGAAACAAGCTTTGAGGTTGTAAGGTAGATCATGATAACTGAGGGATAAAATTTTGGTGATATTCATGAGATGGGGATTAGTTTCTAGCTCTAAGCTAAGACTATTATGCAATTTGCACCACTCATAAAGAATCTTGTCTTTGGTTGACAAAAGACCCCCTATAGCCACTATTGCTAGTGGTAACCCTCCGCATCTCTCAACAATGGCATGTGATAACTCAATAAAAATAGGAGGACATTCCCCCCCATCACATTGGAAAACCTTTTTGTAGAAAAGCTCTATATAAGGCCTTTTCTAAAGAAAGAGGTGGTAGCTTGTACACATGATAATATGGAGATTCCTTGTCTGAAGGAGCAACGTCCTCACTTCTGGTTGTGATTACTATTCTACTGCCCTTGTTGTTCTTTGGGAAAGCATATTTTACATGTTCCCAAAATTCTACAACCCATAAATCATCAAAAATTACTACATACCTCAGTTCATCTAGATATTGCTTCAATTTCTGAATTAGTGATGTCTCTTTCATTGTGTCAATTTCCTTGGGATAAAACTCCTTCCTTGCCTTGTAGACTTGCTTTATTATCTCCCTTAATAGCTCCTCCATATTATATGATTGTGATACAGTGATCCAAGCACGACAATCAAAGTGTGTCACCACAATCTCATTGTCATACACTTTCTTAACAAGAGTGGTCTTGCCAAGGCCACCAATGCCAACCACTGATATCACCATGCGATTAGATGGTCCTTCTATCAACCACTCTATCAATTTGTCTCTGGGAGACTCAAAGCCCACAACCTCTGCTTCCTCAATGAAAAGGGATGCCACTCAAGGGTCATGCCATGTATCATGTTTCGTGTCATTTCTTGGTCCTTGCTCCAAGTTGCTGAAGCCATATCTTTCACCTCTCTCCCTGATAACCTTGAGATCGTTGTTGATATCTTGAATCTTAGAGGCAATCGCATGTCTTGGTTTCAGTTTTATGATAAACTGAAAAACCTTCAACAGTACATGGAAGTGTCGCCTTCGCCCTTGAGGATGTTTTGCTAGATGAAGTATGTATTCATCAATGACATCATCTATACGATAAGCCTTTTCCCTTACCTGTTTGACCCATATTTTTGTAACATTGCTCATGTCCACCCTTTCAGCTCTTCCATCGGCATCCTTGAGGAAGGACTGAATGCTTTCAAGTTCATCTTTGATGTTAGCTACTTTGTCGTGGATGCCCTCAAACAGTGCTGCTTCTTGGGCTAACAACGGGATCATATTCTGTATAAGTAGACTAACTGCACTTTCTGCCATTTCTCCTCCCTTACTAGATGATTTGGCTACACAACTATAGCTATGATAATTGATATGGCTACAGGTGATTGAATGGTTCTATTCTTTGAGCATTCTAAAGGGTTGTTGATTTATGTTCAATGGGTTTAGATAACAGAGGGGCTAAGTCCTTGGGAGAGTATGGACGACACGAATATGCAGATAGAGAAGAAGAAATGTAAAAATGCTGTAGCAGAATTTTTGGAAACTTGGGTTTTGAATTAGAGGTCGTGGATGATGTTGGTATTGGTTTTGAAAAAAAACATTGTAGGTGTTGAACTTCACAGATTGAGGGTAAGGATGGTGATGATGATTTGGTGGAATTGAATGAAAATGTGAAATGAAAAGGCTCGGAGAAGTGGGTCCTGGTCTGGCAATGGGAAAACTGAGTACAGAAGAAAGAGCTAAGGTGGTGTTGTTAAGGGAAATGGAATAGCAACCTAGAATTTCGGTATTGCTCCAATTGCTTCTAGTTGCATCAAAGAAATTGCACTATAGAGTCAAGAATACAGCAAACTAGGAGAAAGCAAGAGATGCTACAGACTTGCAGGCACTGCTGAGAGAACAGGTAATCTCTTTTGGGATTGTAGAGGAGGAACCCCATGTTTTTTTATAGAAGAAAAGCAGAAGATCTGGATACGATATTCCAAGAGGACCTTCTTAATTATATTATTATTGTAATTGGTATATTTTTAGTTTAGACATGGCGATGGGGATGGCTTTCTGGATTTATCTGTACATACGTTTTTATCTTTAAAGCAATATTTGATTAGGAACTCATTGAGCTTAAAGATTTATGATTTTGCTTTCTATATGGATTTCTATATGGTAATCCCTTTGTAAGTTAATCTCTTACCAGGAATTAGCTGTCAGAAATTAAAATGGTGGTGATAGTGGCCTCATCATTAGTGCTTTGTGCGTGTAGATGAAGCATTTTATTTTTTCTTTTTTGGTTTAGTGTCATAATTTTTTATTCATCTCAATTTAAGATTTTGACGTTTCCTACTAATATTAAGCATTTAGAACTATAAATACAACTAGGAGTGTTATAAGGTTAACTCCAAAAAATGAACCCCGAAAATTGAAATCATATGTTCGTGTGTGGATTTGTTCATTTTTTTGAAATTAGTCTCATGACATTCTTAGTTATATTAGTGGTTCTAATTAAATACGTAAAATTAGTGGGAAAACATGTAAACTTTAAATTTGGATGAATGAAAAATTATGACAATAAACCAAAAAAAAAAAAAAAAAAACTCATCACATGCCGCGCATGAAGCACATATAATGATTATATCTGTTACTTGTAACTTGATTGTTAATTGCTTCATTTTGGAAAAATGAGTAAAAATGGAAATATATTTTTTAGAACATTAGTCAAATTAAATGATTTTTTAAAGGTTAGAAAATTATTTTATTGTAAGTTGTGTGGTTGCTTCCTCAATAAGAAAAATTTTAAATTAAATTTAACAAATCCAAAAATTAAATCACAACGCTAAACCATAAAACACAAGTAACCCCCCCAATAAAAAAGATGAAATTTCAAAGCTTTTTGGCAATTCTATCACATAAATCCAAGATTGTAAATGTAGGGACAAGATTTGCGGCCCAGGCCCAAATGTATGGTGTCCTGGCGCGATGAGCCTAATACAATGAATTTGTAGAGAACGGGTCAAAGAACTAAGTCCTAGTGAGTTTGAACTACAGCTCGTATTGGATCAAATGACCATTAAGCACAAATAAGCAATATTAATGTCAATGGACTTTCTGTCCGAGGAGATTATCATCATTGTGTATTGATCACAGTTGGATATTAAGATAGTTTAGACTAATACAGCCTCTTTTCTCTCTCTCTTTCCTTCTTTCTCTTCTTTCTTTCCTCCCTCTTATTATGGGGGTTTTTCTACCTTATATAATTCTTCTTTGATCATCTTAACCCTACACCTGTTGATTATCTGAATCCCCACTTGAGTGCCCAATCCATCGGACACCCCTTTCAGCCTTCTATGAGTTGTGATAGCCAAGGCAGCACTGTTCATAGGTTCTCTCCTCATTAATGCGGCCAGAAAAGTAGATGCAGTGCATTTAATGTGGTGGTAGCAGCTTTCTTTAGATATTTTGAGTCTCTTTTCCTCTCACATGTTCATGGGGCACATTTTAATTGCTAGAGTGTATACTTGGACTACATCTGCCGTATCCGAGGAGTAATTCCTCCTCGGGATTACTTCCCTTCATCTCCTGTTTATCAGATTTTTACTGGGAACCATCTGATAGTCATTTCATCTTCCTCGGACTTGCGAGTGTCCTCGGACAAGCCCAAGGCCCAATACATTGTTTTGGGCCTTAGTCCCTACAATAGCCCCTCAAAATTCCGATTTTTCCCTCCCGCCCGAGGGAGAAAGTGGGGTTTTGATTTTTTAAGAGATAAGATCAACTGATTTTCGATTCACACGCGTGGGAGTGCGACTCTAGGTGCCTAGCGATTGTTTCTGACGCTTCGCAATCTACGAGGTGTTATTATTTACTTCAGGTGGCTTTGTGTCCCCCGCATCCAACGGCAAAACGCAGATCCAACGGCCGACGTTTCGTTTGGTATTTTGAGTGGGAGTGCTCCCTTCCTTTCTTCCCCTTCTATATAAAGCCTTGAAGGAAACCCTTCTTCCTCTATTTTTTACGTGTCTTCAAGAATTCCAGAGAACTCCAGCGCCCAGTCTTCATAAAACGCACCAAACTCTTGAGTTCCCATAGTCGTTCCTGTAAGAAGCGCTCTTTTGAAAAAGAATCTCTGAAAGTTTCAGAGATTGTCATACAAGTGCCCGTAAGTTTTCATTTCTTTATATCACCCCTTTTTTTCTTCTCGACCTTTCTCCTCAGCCTCTCAATTCATCTAGATGGGTAGATTCAAACGTTTAGTAGACACCCCTGCCGGTATGGAGGGCTTTAGGACTAGGTACCGTATCCCACGGGGGGTGGTTCTAGAATATTGTCCCCCGGAAGGAGTGTTGACCACCAGAAATGTGGGTCAGGTTGTCATTCCTATGATTGCTTTCATAGAGGGAGGAATGACGCTTCCCATGGGTAAGGTAACCAGAGACTATTTGTTTAACCACAAATTAACCCCCCACCAATGCGCCCCCAACCTATTTAGGGTCTTGGGTTGCGTAGACGTCCTGAATGAGGAGATGGGCTTAAGGCTCACGTGGCACGATGTGGTTCACCTGTACGAATGCCACAAGCTTGCCAGTGCGGGCTACTACCTTAAATCCCGGTCTGAGGTCGTTAGGCTGATATCTTGTCTCCCTAAGTCCAATAAGGGTATGAAGGATGACTATCTGGTTGCCTCAGGGGAATGGAGCGACGGTCTTCATTGTCCAACTCGGGCAGGAATTCCAGGTGTGGTACCTTTAGGATCAGTCCCTGGGAAAGGGGACTTAGGCTTTTAGCTCTATTCCTTTTACTTGGTACTTCGTCTTCTTTTTGATTGGAAATGTTCTTTTAGAGATCTAACCATGATTTCCTTCTCGACTGTTTTACAGATAAAGCTCACGTTGCTCCGCGGCTCAGCCATACCAACGTCCAGGCCCTTAATTATCTTCTGAGGTCGGAAATTTTTGTGAGCGAGGACAGACAACTGCGAGCTGCTCATCTGATCTTGGATTACGAGCCTTTGTCCCGTATTTTCCAGGACGTAGGCCAAGTGATAAGGGCCGAGAGTTCACAGTTGGCACGAATCGACGTCTCTAAGCTCGACTTTTTGGCTCGAAGGGATCTTCCCCCGGTTGCCCGGCCAATTCCACAAATCCTTCCACCAGTTGCACAACCACCTCCACAAAACCCCGTCGGAGCATCAGCACTCCCTGAAGAGGGAGTTGCTTCATCTCGCCTTTCATTAGAGGAGGAGATAGATGGATTCCGTTTCGAGGAGGTCGACTCAAAGGTTCCCTTAATTAACCTCTCGAACGCCGAGGGAGGGTCAGACAGGAATTCCGGCGTTCGCACCCCTGTTTTAGTGATCGCCTGCTCGGATAACTCCTCCGACTAAGAGGGAAACAACATGGCCTTGAACAAGGGTAATAAGAGCCTAAGGGAGCTTATGGCTGCTAGGGGCAAAGGGTCAACCTCAAAACCACTCCCCAAGTCCCAAGCTACCTCCAATCTTCCTCCTCCCCCCTCACAAGTCCCTACCGACCTTGGCTTGAAGCTTAACCCCGACTTGAGAAAGAAGAGGCCGGCTGAGTTGCCCGAGGAAGGCGTGGTGGGTCCTCGGCAGGGGACGAAGCACCAGAAGGTGGTCCAGGAGCCTCGAAACAAGAGGTCCCAGTCCGTGGACAGCTGTGGGGAGCAAGAGGGAGCTGAAGTGCGCGTAGCGCAGCGTACTTGGAGCCTTCGGCTCGAGGTGGATGGGGCCCCAATTTCCTGGAACGCCTCCATCCACGAATTTTAGAGGGGCTGAACAGGGTATATAGCTAAAGCCTTGGAGCAGCCCATGCTCCTTCCCAGGGACATGGAGGCTTATAGGCGATTCTCGCAAAATGACCTCTTCCTGTCCTTGAAGAGGGACCTTGCGATGGTAGGGTAGTCTATCCCTTTGTAAACGTAAATGCTGAATCATGTTTTGTATTAATTTATGTTGTTTTGTGATTTTTGGGCAGATTACCCAGCAAGTCTTTGTAGCCGAGGAGTGGTATCATGATGCTCGCAAGCGGGCCGATGCTGAAGCCCTCTCTCATGCTGAGACTGAGAAAGGTCTAGAAGCTATAAAGCAAGAGCAACGCGAGCTAACTAAGAAGCTGAATGAGGCACAATCGGCTCGTTTGAGAGCCGAGGCTGGCTTGAAAAGTACAGAGAAACAAGTTGAGGATCAACGCCAGAAGCTGCACGTGACTAAGATCAATCAAGCCACAGAAAAGCAAACAGTCTTAGATCTCAAGGCCGCGTTGCAGAAGGCCAAGGTGGAGATCCAGCTTTCCAAAGAAGCGGCCAAGGCTGAGAAGAGAGCTGCATATCAACTCGGTGTGGAGGAAATGCAAGTAAGGCTTACCGAGGAGCTATTGGAGGTATGGAGGGACTACTGCAGCATGACATGGGACAAGGCCCTCAACGTTGCAGGTGTCCCTGCAGACTCTGTTTGGAGGTTACCTGGAAGCGTCTTCTATCCCCCCGAGATTCGGGAAGCCCCTGTTGACGCCCCAGAATCCTCTGAGCAACCTACGACCATCCCAGAGGCTATTCCTTTAACTGAAACTACGGGGGGGTCTACCCAAGCTAGTGATCAAGGCTAGGGAGCTGAGGAGGAGAAGGGTAAAGGCAAGGGCGAAGGGAAGAAACTTTCCGCCAAGTCCAAGGATGCCGCCCTTGAGAAGTCAACAGAGGCCGAGAATCAGGGAGTTGACCCCCAGGCCAAGGATGTTCCTTCTTCTCAACTGAGTCACAACGAAGACCCTCCTGCTGAAGCTTAGCCCCTAGGATTTCCTTTTGTAAAACTATTTTGTAGTAGAAGTGTATTTTATTATATATTATTTTTTTTTTTTTACTTTTATTTAAAGACATCATATCCGAGTGTAAGGTGTTATCTTTGTTACTTAATGAGAACGCTCTTCTTTTCGTCCCTTGTTCTTTTGCTTGATGTGATTTGAACTTCGTTGCCTAGCTCTGAGCTGATGTAACTGTGCCTTCGATTAGAGTTTGTAATAATACTCTGTTTGCTAACCTGACTAAGTGTCAAGAGTAAAGTTGTGAATTGATCCTTAGGAGATGAAGGTTGGCATGCATGGACTAATACCAAATGGAAAAGAAATAGTTTAAGTTTGTGTATGGTGTATAAATACCAGTTTAAATTTGCCTTGGGTCTGTTTTGGGTTTAAGCCCTGTTTAAACTTCTACATATATGTATCTTGAGCTTATAAAGCCTGCTTGTTATCTGAGAAGTCATCAGAGGTGGTTAATTTCCTCTAAGCCTATGGACCGAGAAAATACACCGTTGGTTGCAATAAGTTATTAGCTTCCCCAAGGTTTGTGGTCCGAGAACCCATGCAAGACCTTGGTTCTGTCTAACACTTGGATAGTTGCCTTAAGTTATTAGTTTCCCCAAGGTTTGTGGTCCGAGGAGATTGGAATGTACATTAAAAAAATACATTCGTTTTCGTTATATATATGTAGTACATGTGCTCGGAAATAATTGTTTGTATATTTTGTGATATATTCATATATTATGAATAATATATGAAATGTTGGGTTACATGAATGACATTGAAACGCTATGGTTGTGAGCATCAAAAAAAGGTTGCAGTGCTTGTGCGACAGAAAATTCCTAAAGCCCGGTGAATCAATTGGCTATGGTGATGATAACATAAAATTTATACAAATAAATCTTAGTTGGGAGATTGTTCCTGGTTTTAATTTGAGTTTATTACTGATATCAATTTTTTCCTCAACAATAACAGTCTGTTAGCTAGGATTTATTGTAAAAATGTTGTGGACGTAGAAATTTTTTTCCCCTTCTAACTTCAACTTTTGGTATTCCGATCCATTAAGGATTTTTTTAAAAATAATTTTTTGTGCGTTAATAATGAGTAATTCATCGAAGAAAAAAAAAAAAAAACCCTTCTCATTAAGATTTCAGCAACTTTGTATGCCAATTTTAATGATTAAACAAAGCTTTAGCTTAAAGGAAATAGTTCCTTTTTTTTAAGTAATAATCACAAAGAATTTGCTTCATTGTTATATATATATATATATATATATATAAACAAATTTTCTTTACAGATACAATTAAAGTCTGGATTTGGCTTGAGTCCAATGCCTCTAATAACGCACTTAGACCCATAATGATAGCAATACGTAATCAAACGTGGACATGTGTCATCATCTCAATGGGTCTAGTACACTAGAAGATTGGATCCAATCTTTGCCATTATAAAAACTAGCTGATGTTCCCGTGCGATGCACGGGTACGATATAAATTTATGGGTAAATTACAAAGTTAATCCTTATCCTTTACGGCATATCTCAAATTAGTCCCTAACCTTTTAATTGTGTCAAATTAGTCCCTAACCTTTTGGTATTGTGTCAAAATGGTCTTGGCCGTTAAGTGATAGATGGAAAATGCTCACATGGCTAACAGTCAAAATAAAATATTATTTTCATTCCATGTGTACTGCCACGTCAACATTAAAAAAAATTTAAAAATAAATAATAATAAAAAATAAATAAATAAAAAAACCATCAATGGCCTCTATGTTCATAGTGATCCCGTCACCCACACCTCTAAAATCCATGAGATCAAACACCATAAGTCTCAACTTGGCATAGGTTTTCCTTGATTAACAACATTCTAACACTTGGGTAGTATTCTTAAGTTATTAGTTTCCCCAAGGTTTATGGTCCGAGGATCCATGCAAGACCTTGGTTCTGTTTAACACTTAGGTAGTATTCTTAAGTTATTAGTTTCCCCAAGGTTTGTGGTTTAAGGATCCATGCAAGACCTTGGTTCTGTCTAACACTTGGGTAGTGTACTTAAGTTATTAGTTTCCCCAAGGTTTGTGGTCCGAGGAGCCATGTAAGACCTTGGCTCTGTCTAATACTTAGATTATAGTGAACCGTATGACACGCAATTATAATAAATCAGAGTGCAAACAAAACTGTTTTCATTAATAATAATACCTTCTTAGGTTATTTACATTCCATGGGCAAAGTACAGCTTTCTCATCTAAATCTTCTGAATAATATGCACATATTCCTGCTATTGAGGTTATGCGATATGGTCCTTCGCAGTTGGGCCCCAGCTTTCCCCAGGCCGGATTTTTGGCACTACCCAAAACTTTTCTCAGCACCAAGTCTCCTGGTGCTAGTGGTCATAGCTTCACATTGGCATCATACCCTTGCTTGAGTTTCTGGTGGTAATAGGTCAGTTGGATCATTGCCTTTTCTCTTCTTTCATCGATTAGATCCAAGCTTTTTTCTAGCAGTTAATCGGTGTTGCTCGGCGTAAAGGTACTCGTTCTCAATGTTGGGAAGCTAGTCTCTAGGGGGATGACAGCCTCGGCCCCATAAGTCATGGAAAAGGGAGTCTCTCCTGTTAACCGACGTGGAGTAGTCCGGTATGTCCACAGGACGTGTGACAATTCTTCCACCCATCTTCCCTTCGCATCGTCCAACCTCTTTTTCAGCCTATTAACTATGACCTTATTGACAGCCTCGGCCTGCCCATTTCCTTGAGGGTAAGCGAGAGTGGAATATCTGTTTGTAATTCCCAGGTCGCAACAGTATCTCCTGAAGGCCTTGCTATCAAACTGAAGGCCGTTGTCCGAGATGAGGGTATAAGGGATCCCAAATTGTGTAACGATGTTCTTCTAGATAAACTTCTTAGCATCCACATCCCTGATGTTCGCCAAGGGCTCAGCTTCGACCCATTTGGTGAAATAGTCTGTGCTGACCAGTAGGTATCTCTTATTTCCTGCCGCTTTAGGGAAAGGGCCTACAATATCCAGGCCCCACTGAGCAAACATCCAAGGACTGGAGAGAGGATTGAGGACCCCTCCCGGTTGGTGGATGTTTGGGGCAAACCTTTGGCATTGATCACACTTCTTGACATATTCTTGGGCTTCCTTCTGCATACCCGGCCACCAATATCCTTGAGTGATGGCTTTGTGGGACAAGGATCTTCCTCCTGTGTGACTCCCACAAACTCCTTCGTGCAACTCCTCGAGCAGTAACTCTGATGCCTCGGGATGTATACATAGCAAATACGGCCCAGAATAGGATCGCTTATACAACTTGTGATCCTCGGACAGCCAGAACCGAGGAGCTTTTCTACGTATTTTCTCGGCTTCTGATTTCTCTTCAGGTAGTGTGTCATCTTTAAGAAAACTCACTATAGGATCCATCCAGCTTGGACCCATTCTGACTTGATGGATTTGAACCATGTCCTTCTTAACTCCATCTACTCTAAACAAGTCCTCAATAAGGACAACTCAAGGTAAACCCTACGCCGGGGAGGTGGCAAGAGTGGCCAATGAATCTGCGTGCGTGTTTCCACTCCTAGAGACGTGTGACAGGTCAAAGAATTCAAAATTCAATTGCAAGTGCCTAACCTGACTCAAGTACTCCTGCATCCTCACATCTCTGGCCTCTAGCTCCCCCTTCACTTGGCCAACAACCAACCTCGAGTCCGAGAACATTTCTACTGCCTTTCCCCCTATTTTCTGTACCATAGCCATTCCTTGCAGTAAAGCCTCATACTCGGCTTCATTGTTTGTGATCGAGAATGATAGTCTCAATGATTTTTTTATGGTAATCCCCTCAGGAGATATTAGAACTAGCCCCACTCCGGACCCCCTTTAGTTTGCCGCGCCATCAACATACACTTTCCAACGTGAGGGTTCCTGCACGGAGATTGTGCCAACCGATTTTCCATCCATGTTTTGTTCCTCTGCTACTATTTCTACAGGGGGTTCCATGAATTTGACTATCAAATCAGCGAGGATCTGGCCCTTGAGAGAGGTTCGAGGCATGTACTTAACATCGAAAGCCCTTAGAATTGTGTTCCACTTGGCAATTCTTCCCGTGTAGTCAGCACTTCGGAGTACAGATTTAAGTGGTAGCTGGGTTAGAACAACAACTGTGTGCGCTTGGAAGTAATAGGGGAGTTTTCGTGTGGCATGCACTACTACCAAAATTGCCTTCTCCAATGGTAAATAGCGCACCTCGACCTCATGTAATGATCTACTCACATAATAGACTGGTCGTTGTATGTCACCATCAACTCGTATCAGCACTAAGCTCACAGCATGAGGGGCCACCGCAATGTAGGCGAATAAGACCTCGTCGGCCTCAGGGCTGGACATGATGGGTAGCCGAGATAGGTATTCCTTAAGTTGCTGGAAGGCCAGAGCGCAGTCCTCGGACCACTCAAATCCTTTCCATTTGTTCATCAGGAGGTAAAACGGTCGACACCTATCCACAGATCTGGAAATAAACCGATTCAAGGCTGCGATCATTCCAGCGAGTTTCTGGACTTCTTTGGGGTTCCGAGGAGGTTGCAGGTTGTGAATTGCTCTAATCTGATCTGGGCTCACCTCAATTCCCCTATGAGTTACCATATAGCCCAAAAATTTGCCAAACCCAACACCAAATGAGCACTTAGAAGAATTGAGACGCAGCTTATGTTTCTTTAAGATGTCAAAGATGACTCCCAGGTCCCCTATGTGCTCGGACACCACTTTACTCTTTACCACCATGTCATCTACGTAAACTTCAATATTCTTGCTTAGCTGTGACTTAAACATTCTAGTCATCATCCTTTGGTAGGTAGACCCTACATTCTTCAGACCAAAGGGCATCACTTTGTAGTAGTAGTTTCCAATCGGAGTCACAAATGCCATTTTTTCTTCATCACCCAGGGCTAATGGTATTTGATGATAGCCTTGAAAAGCATCCAAGAAGCTCATCCGAGGATGGCCTACAGTTGCATCCACTAACTGGTCTATCCGAGGCATAGGGAATGGGTCTTTCGGACACGCCTTGTTTAAGTCTGTGAAGTCCACGCAAACACGCCACCTCCCACTCTTCTTCTTAACTACCACAGTGTTAGCCAACCACTCAGGGTAGAACACCTCCTTGATAGCCCCTGCTTGCTTGAGTTTTTTCACCTCATCCCTAACAGCGTCGGCGTGCTCCTTGGACGGGCGCCGAAGTGGTTGTTTCTTGGGAGTGACTAATGGGTTTACATTTAAGTGGTGACATATGAAGTCCGGATCAATTCTTGGGGCATCATAAGCGTCCCATGCGAACACATCAACATTTTTTCTAAGGAACCCTATCAGTCCTTCCTTTTCCTGAAGGGGCAGTTGAGATCCTACCTGGAAGAACCTTTTTGGGTCATCGCCAATGATCACCTTTTCTAAATTCTCACATTTTACGTCCTCGGCTGGTGCATTAATAGGCAATGTCGGGGCCTTTGATTTCTATGAACTTTCTTCAACATGGGCTGAGGACTCTGCTCTGGGCCGATGTGAGATGGCAGCCACCAAGCACTCTCTTGCCGTAGCCTGGCAACCTCGAATTTCTAGCACCCGGCCCTCGGAAGGGAACTTCACCTTCTGATGCAGGGTGGAGGCAACGACTCCTAAAGTGTGAAGCCAAGGCGTGGCCACAATGGCAGTGTAGGAAGAGTAAGTATCCACCACGATGAAGTCAACCTCCATTATCTCCGGGCCGGTTTGCACAAGTAGCCTAATCTGGCCCTTTGGTATGACTGCCTTCCCATCAAAACTCATCAAGGGGGAGTTGTAGGGCGTTAAATCTTCTGGTCTCAGTTTTAGCCCCTTATAGAGATCAGGGTACATGATCTCGGCTCCACTACCATCATCTACCATTACCCTTTTCACGTCATAACCCCTAATCCGAAGAGTGATCACCAACGCATCATCGTGGGACTGCATGGTTCCACTTTTGTCTTCCTCAGAGAAGCTCAAGACTGGATGGAGATAGACTTTGGGCCTTTTCGGCTCTGGGCCAGAGTTATCGGTGAGTAGCCGAGCTACAGATATCACTCTAGAAGGGCATGAGCCCGTCCTCCCTAGAGCGGCAAAGATTACGTTTATCATTCCTATGGATGGTCTTAAGGAAGTGTCTCTCCGGGGCTCTTGGTTTGCCTGGTCTTAATGACCACTAGAAGGGTGCAAAAGGTGCCTCAGTCTCCCTTCTCGAACCAGCTGATCCAGGTGGTTCCAAAGGTTCCTGCAGTCTTCTGTAGCATGTCCGTGGTCTCGGTGGTACTGACAATACAGACTTTGATTGCGCTTCATGGGGTCTTTAGCCATTTTATTCGGCCACTTGAAGAATGACTCATTCTTGATTTTCTCCAAAACTTGATGTACCGGTTCTCTGAATACGGCGTTAACTGCCTGCATGTTGGCTGATCTGGACTGCCCTGCAAAATCTCTCCTCGGAGGGTTATTACTATATCGGTCTGACTTGAAATCCCCCATCTTTTGAGGGATAACCTTCTCCTTTTCTTTCCCCTGCAGCTGGTCCTCTTCCACTCTTTTGTATTTGTCAATCCGGTCCATAAGTTGACGTACGCTGGTGACAGGCTTGCCAGTTAAGGAATTCCTCAAGCCGTGCTCGGTTGGGAGACCGCTTTTAAAAGTGCTGATGGCGACGTCCTCAAAGTTGTCGTTCAACTCGTTATACATCTCCCAATATCTGTCAGAGTATGCTTTTAGAGTTTCTCCGTCGCGTATGGATAATGACAACAGCAAACTTAGAGGCCGAGGAACCCTGCTGTTCATAACGAAGTGAGAGCCAAAGGCTTGGGTAAGCTGTTTATAGGAATCTATGGAATTCGTTTTCAAGCCGTTGAACCACCTCATCGCTACAAGTCCTAGGCTGGACAGGAAAACTTTGCACATCAGAGCTTCGTTCGCGGAGTGGACAGCCATTTTTTGATTAAACTGGCTCACATGCTCTACATGGTCCGATCGACCATTATAAATGGTGAACGTAGGCTGATGGAACCGCCGAGGTAGCCTAGCCCCTTCTATTTTGCGCGTGAAGGGTGACTTAGAGATCTGATTCAGAGCTTTACTCATGGCATCCCTACCCATGCCCCTACTAGATGGGCCTTTACGTTTTCGTTTGTGATGGTGCTCATCTTCATAAGAGAAGGTTTCACTTGGAGGAGTTCTTAATCTCTGCCTGTAATTACCGTCCTTTTCATCATTAGAAGAGGCGTCAGAACTGGGAGAAGACCGCCTTCGTTGTGCGTGGCGCAGTTTCTTTCTTAAGTCATCTATCTCCTGTTGCATGGCTTGGTTGTTGTTTTGTCTCTGGGATATGCGACTACCCACTTGGGAATGGCTTTTGCTTGTCTGGGTCGTATGCACACTTCCCTCTCGATTTCTTTCATTCTCCTGATTTTGCTCATGTTCAGGGCCGGGAAAATTACCCTGCTGCTGGGATCTTACGAGTTCTGTTCGTTGGGGACCTGCTTGGTGTGGACCTGATCCCACCATGTTTAACTGTTGCACTCACTAACACACAAGTTCTTCCCATAGACGGCGACAATTGTAGGGACAAGACTTGCGGCCCAGGCCCAAATGTATGGTGTCCTGGCGCGATAAGCCCAATACAATGAATTTGTAGAGAATGGGTCAAAGAACTAAGTCCTAGTGAGTTTGAACTACAACTCGTATTGGATCAAATGACCATTAAGCACAAATAAGCAATATTAATGTCAATGGACTTTCTGTCCAAGGAGATTATCATCATTGTGTATTGATCACAGTTGGATATTAAGATAGCTTAGACTAATACAGCCTCTCTTCTCTCTCTCTTTCCTTCTTTCTCTTCTTTCTTTCCTTCCTCTTATTATGGGGGTTCTTCTACCTTATATAGTTCTTCTTTGATCATCTTGACCCTATACCTGTTGATTATCTGAATCCCCACTTAAGTGCTCATTCCATCAGACACCCATTTCAGCCTTCTGTGAGTTGTGGTAGTCAAGGCAGCACTGTTCATAGGTTCTCTCCTCATTAATGCGGCCAGAAAAGTAGATGCAGTGCATTTAATGTGGTGGTAGCAGCTTTCTTTAGATATTTTGAGTCTCTTTTCCTCTCACATGTTCATGGGGCACGTTTTACTTGCTAAAGTGTATACTTGGACTACATCCGCCGTATCCGAGGAGTAATTCCTCCTCGGGATTACTTCCCTTCATCTCCCGTTTATCAGATTTTTACTGGGAACCATCTGATAGTTGTTTCATCTTCCTCGAACTTGCGAGTGTCCTTGGACAAGCCCAAGGCCCAATACTCTGTTTTGGGCCTTAGTCCCTACAGTAAAATATCTTTTTATAAATATAGATTTAAGGATAATGAGAGATATGAATTGTAGGCTTAACATGAGAAAGTCATTGCAGAAGTTAATGATTGCATGAGATTGACAAAAACATGATTTAATTACAAACAAAAAATAATTAAATTAAAAAAGAAAAAAGAAATATGATTGAATTACAAACAATCAAACTTAAAATTGAAAAAAAAAAACCAATTTATAGTTAATTAAATGAAGAAATTGAACGACAAACAAACGTTAAAACAAGTACCTAGAGGTTGAGAATTATAAACAAAATTGATGTTAATAATGAGATGACAAAAAAGAATGAACACTAAAAAAATTACTCCTGCTTATGCGTGAGAGAGAAAGAGAGGGAGGTGATTTTTGTGATAGTGCCTAAATTTAAGGGATATGTATGAGAAATTATAGTAATCGAGAATAGAAGATGAGAAATGATATGTCCACAACATTTTTACAAAAAATTCTAAGTGGCAGGTTGTTACTGGTTATTATTGTTGGGGCAAAAAAGTAATCTTAGTGTTAGGTTCAAATTTGAACCTATAACAACTAACCACCTATAATTTGTTGTGAAAATATTGTAAAAATGTTGTGAACATATCATTTAAAGTAACTGCTTGTAATTTAAAGTATAAAGTTGGTGGGAAAGTGGGAGTAGATATGATCAAGAGCATAAAGGAAATTTTATCCAAAAAAAAAAAAAAAAAAAAAAAAGAGCATAAAGGAAAAAAAAATTTTAATGTAACTGCCTTTTTTTTATAGAAGAAAAATGTTTTTTTGGTAATTTTTTTGTTAAATTTTTTTTAAAATTTGAATTTGAATGGAGATTCTTTTTTTTTTTTAAATTATCTAAAATTTAGGAGTTTTTAAATTTATTGGCTATTTTATTTTCTTTTAAAAAAATAATTTTCAAATTAGAATTTGGCAAAGAAATGTGAAAGATGGATAAATATGGAAAAAACTGCTTTTTTAAATTTATCTAAAATTTTGGAGTTTTAAAATTTCTAATTTTATATGTCTAACTCAATTATTTAAATTTTCTAAACAGGAGAGTTCGAATATATTTTGGTTATCAAAAAGTAGGAATCCAAACATGGGAAACCCCTTATATATAGTTGTAGCCTCATCACACGCGCTTCGCGCATACAATGAGGCTTTTTTTGGGTTCAGTGGTCCTACTATATAGCAAAAATAAATAAATAAATAAAAACCTGTGTCTTTATTTTTTTATATAATTTTTATTTTGAAAATCTAATTTATAAGTGAATAAAGCAATTTGAAAATCAACAGGAGAGTGATCTTATTTTTTAGGCAATATTTTAGTAAGAGTTAGAGTTGTATTTTTACCGAATTGTCAATTAGTTTTGTCTCTACTTAAACATAGGGGTATAGGGGCATTTTTGAACCAAAAAAATAAGGAATCCAAACAGAGGAAGTCCCTTAAATAGTAGTATAGATATATTTTCGTTCCGTTTGTTTTGAAGTAAAATATTTTTTATATAATATATTTTCAGGTGTTTGGTATGACAAAGAAAAATTTTCAAGTAAATCACCAAAATCTATGGCTCAACATCGAAGCTACTAGTGCTAGAGGTCTGGTGACGAAACTACAAGAGACAAAAGTCAAAGTGGTGGCTCCAGCGACTAGCCTCCCAATTATCACCATTGGCGCGGTATCTTAAGTTTCGAGAAATTGGAGGAAAAATCAAATTTAAGTTTCGAGAAGGAGGAAGCAATCACACAACTTACAATAAAAATAAAATAAACTAATTTATAACAATTAAAAAACATTTAATTTAATCAATGTTCTAAAATATATATTTCTAATTTTATTAATTTTTCCAAAATAAAACAATTAACAATCAAATTACAAGCAACAAATAAAATTGATGATGATTATGGAATACTAGCCTCATCACACACGCTTCGTTTGTGGGATGAGGCTCTTTGTTTTTTGGTTTAGTGTCATAGTTTTTCATTCATACCAATTTAAATTTTACACATTTTCTCACTAACATTACACATTTAGAACCACTAATACAACTAGGAACGTCATGAGGCTAGCTTCAAAAAATGAACAAATCCACACATGAACATATGATTTCAATTTCGGTGTTCAATTTTTGGAGTTAGCCTCATAACATTGGCTGTATTAATAGTTCTAAATGCATAATATTAGTGGGAAAACATGTAGATCTTTAATTAGGATGAATGAAAAATTATGACACTGAAGAAAAAAAAAAAAAAAAAAAAAGTCTCATGTGATGAGGCTAGTGTGATATGGCGATCTGTAAGATCTTGAATTTAAGTCTCATCATCAAAATTTTGTCCAGTTTGTGGAACAAGGGAAATATTATGTGCTGATAATTTTAAGTTCATATTGTACTAGCTATGTAAGATTTACGTTGTGAACTAAACAAATATGTATAAATCTGTAATGTAAACCTTACATTGCTAGTACAATTTAAATTAAGAATTTTCCTATCAGGTACTCCACAAGTTTGGAGGCTCAACTTAAAAACTTAGCAAGAGTATAAAGTTGTGATTTACAACTATGTTTTATGTTGGCTTTATTCCATGACAAAAAGTGTTGTAATTGCTTTAATTTATTTCCTTGTATTTTGTGGGATTTTATTGTATTGGGTTTAGTATTAAGTTGGTGAAGACTCAAGCTTAAATGAAGATCAGTGCATTTCACGACTAGCTCGCAAGAAGTTCGCGAGAAGGGTTCCCGCGAAAAGGGCATGTGAGAAGCACATGACTAGAAGCTGAAGAGTCGTGCCAGGCTGTCAATTTCGCGAGTATTTCGCGAGTAAGGCCTTCCCGCGAGATACCCGCGAGACTCTCTGCCTGGAGGATTTTTAAGTGTGACTTTCTTACCATTCACCCATACTATATATACCCTCATTACCCACAAAAGTGAAGGAGGCCATTTAGAGAGAAAAACCCTAGATAGGTTTTCTACAACACACACACCCATCTTTTTAGAGAGAGAGCTACTCATCTTTAGTGAGAAATCATTCTAGCCTCTTCTCCTTCCCTTTCCCATTGTCATACCTTGAGAGGAGATTTGTACCCAAATACAACCCACACCTATTCAGAGTGTAGAGAGTGTTTTGAAGCTTGGGAAGTTTTGGGGATTTGCTAAAAGAAGCCGGTGAGGCTTGGCGGATGCAATCGGGCGTATTGCGAAATCCAGAAAGCTAGACAAGACACGGTTCCGAGAAGTCTTGTTGTAGGAGCTTAGAGGGCTTAGGTACATTGAGTAAATTAGACTTGGAGGGTCTCTTGCTATTCGTGTATCCCAACTGATTGTCTAGTGGATCAATTTACCGTTTGGAGGGCAGCGGAGAGGTTTTTCGCTGAGTCCTTCGGTTTCCTCTTCGATAACACATCGGCGTGTTATCTTGTGTTTGCATTCTCTCTTCCTTTACTCTTGTACTTTACTTTTATTGCTTGTTGTTCATGCTTATGCACTAGAGTAGTTTTATTGGTTGATTGCGCTTCATTTACTCTTGTTCCGCACTGAGATAAGTTAGAGTAAAAAAAATCTAGCCGTAATCTTTTAATTGGGGGTCTAAACAGCTCTTGTATTTTCACACAATTTCGAGTTTTCAAAGAGAAAGAGACGAGGAGCCTATCAATGGTCTTAGAAGTACAAACCACCAAGACCTTTTTGTAATAGGTCCTTTATATCGTCCAAGAAAAGGAAAAAGCAAAAGTGTAATTCGTAATTTTGTACTTGTCACTCGTGCAATGGAGTTCGCATTTTGGATATGCGAACTAGACTTTTTAAAACATAATAATACACCATGATGGATCCAAAACAAGATTTGTCATTGAATAAAGTGCAATTTCAATTTGAATCCATCCAATAAAACAGACAACTCTGTCTAATCATCCGGCCAAAACTCATTGATTGATCTTTCCAAGTTACACCTAATACTTACAGAGAAAGCTAGGAAACATTGGTAGGGGCCTTTTTTTTTTTAAGATTTCAAATAATAATAACAAAATGTTAGTTTCAAGTTCTTAGGGTCAACTATAAATCCTCAACTCTGTGTGTCAAACTCAACATGTTTGTGCTTAGCGTCATATATTTTGTTCACAATCAAACTAGTCAGTTCCAAGCACGGAAAAGGGGGAAGATCACTGAAAGTTGACAAACAACTGAAAATTTAGTCACTCTATTATGAAAAAATCCATTAAAAATAATATATTTTTTAAAAATGTTGTTAGCTTCAATGTAATATTGGTGTTTGGTGACAAGGTACACTTTGTTGAAATCAAAACCTTTTTCCCAAGATTCCCTCAACCTCTAATAATTAATTACCGCATATAAAAGAATGGCTATTTGTAGCTAGATTCATATAAAAGTGACCAAATGAAGTGTATGAGAGCATCACCTTAGCCACTTTTAATTGGGAACCACCCTCTACTCTCTAAGTGCGCCGTTAATGGAGTTATATATGAGTTAAGATTAGACCAGTCTTCGCTTCTTTTTGGATGAATTATTCAAGCGAAGCAATGCAACAAAAGGAAACATCCAAACATCACTATTTTTATTTGAATCCACCGCCTAATCCTTGTGTACATAAGATTTGGTCTTAGACTTATAATAGACCATTCTTTGTTTCCACCAGTTTTTTTTCATTGTTTCCACCATTTGTTTCCTTTTCGCTTATTGCTCTTCTTCTTTTTTTTACCTTCATAATGCCCCATTTGAGATTGGCTTTGTTATTCTAAACGAAAAAGACAAACCCTTTGCCCCTTTTCTTCAATAATTTCGTTATTAAAAAGAGGGCTCTAATCTAATGAAAACAAAGCTTTGTCATACACAAGCTGCTTCTTAAAGTTCAAATCATTGTCCTCTATCGTAATATTCCCAACCTTATCAATCCTTAATTTCAGGAATTTGTTCTCTAATACCTTCCTTTTTACCCTAAAAACTATTTAAAGAGAGATAATGGACGTAAGGTGGGAGAAAGCTCATGTAACCTAGCCTATGAAAACCTTTTCTTTACCTAAAGCAAAAAAATAATAACATTTCTATTCGATCTCAAAGTCATAGAGTCAACATTTGTGTGCTAGAGTTTAGAACCTTTTCAAAAAATTATCTAGCCCTTTTTTCTTATTTCAACAAGGTAAATTTGTTGGAAACAAAACTTTTTTCTAGGATTCTCTCAGAATTTTAATTATCAAGCAGTCGCAAACCTATACAATACATGGGATTCATGAAAATAATGATACAAACATTTATTATTGTACACAGAAGGCATACGCAAACACAGATATGCCCAATAGAGCAAAATACATCATCCTAAAACAAAATTGAATTGATTATCATTACAAATTTGATAATACTTTGATAAAAATATATCCTAACATGCAAATTTAATTTGGAAATCAAATAAACATTATCAAAAAATCCAATTTTAATCTTAGAGTTTTTTTTTTTTTTTGAGAAACAAACACACACTCAACCGTACATGTGGTAACACAATCTGTTTGTCCGCTTTGGGCATGCTTTGCAACGTACATACTCAACCGTATGGATCGAAATCTTGCATACACAATCTGAATTACGTGTATGCATCCAAAGTCCTAACAAAAGAACTTGAATTTTACATGTTAGATTGAGTTATCTAAAAAAAATTATTAAAAAAACTGAAGAATAACACAAAAAAAACCCTAAAAACTAAATTTGATTAACTCAATATCAAATTAACATAACAAGGAAAAGGCATGATCATAAAACAAATCTTGAAATGTATTACATCAAGAAACTCAAGGTTAGCCTAGCTTTTATATATATATATATATATATATATATATATATATATCCTATTTAAGGTTTCTTGTAATTCAAAACAATTCGACATGCTAAAGATGCAGTTGCTGGAGAATTTTTGAGGTGGATATATGTCGTCAAGCTGAATCATACTAACTCTTGCATCATTTTTCTTTTCTTTTCTTTTTTCTTTTATTTTTCTTATACAATTAATATGACTCTACTTTATTCTTTAGATTTTATGAGAACCTTTTCCATAAAGAATCTCCCTCGTTGCTGCTATATCTGGAGGAGGCTAGCAGCAAATTTGAAGACTGGACTTTTACCAACTTATTATTAATTAATTTATTAAAATAAAATAGACAGTACAACATTATAAAAGCAGATCTACTTGATCAAGATATAGAGTACTTCAAAGTGGTTCAAACATCAATCTAATCTATATAAATTAAAAAAATAAATAAAAAATAAAAAACTGAAGATTTTAATTAATCTGCAAAAAAATATTGCCACTGAAATAAGAAATCAAGATACGAATCATGCACATATACAACAAACCACAAGACAAATCCAAAGGAATTCACAACTATAAAATCAATTACTTATCTTTTCAAGTTTATAAAATCAATAATAAGAACTAACCTGAAATCTTCTCTTCCACTCACGCCTAAAGAATTATCGCTTTATATATATATATATATATATATATATGTGTGTGTGTGTGTGTGTCTCAGGCCTAAACAGGTCTCTTCTCAGCCTTCCCTTTTCCTCTCTTCTGTTTATCTCATTAATATGCTCCAAGTGCACACGGCTCATAATTCTTGTTGGCCACGGCTTTTACAAACTAATAATCTCGTGTAAATAATTTTTCTTTATGTAAATTGTCATAATCCTTCATATCCTAGAGGAATCTATATATACATGGATTATGTGATAAAATACACAGTTTAAGATTATGTAGGGGTCGGCCTATTCACAAGGCCCATGACACCTGGGCCTATTGAGGTAATAGTGAGGAAACAAACACGCCCGGTCCAAGAAGCCATGTGGTGGGCCGGGTAAGCAATATGAGAAGAAAGACCCAAAAGTCCAGTTGGAATATTCTGATAGCATTCCAATAGGTGCCCCACCACGGCCTAATGCTAGGCCGATGAAAAACCTCCGGTACCGACAACAGAGCAAAAGGGCTGAGGATTGACCAACGCATATGGCAACCTTTTTCTAACTTTTTTTTTTTTTTTTTCTTTATATGAATTAGTCGCAAATCCATGCATGGTTTGTTGGTGTTATTTAAAGTATTTTCTATTTTTGTAAGTTTTATGTAATTGAAAATATGATATATTTAAGTTTATAAATTATTTTATATATATATATATTACATAATTATAATACTGTTTTATATAAATGAAGAAGATGTTACTTTTTTTTTTTTTTTTTTTGAGAGAGTTTCAACCTATGGCGTCAGCTCCTGATGATAGTTCTTTATCATCAGACCAACACACCAATCAGTTTTTGGTGTAGGCAGCAATTAAACCCCAGATCTCTTATTCAACCATTAGAAACTTTACCAATTAAGCTAACTGGAACCCACAAGAAGATGTTACTTAAACGACTTTTTTCAAATCAATATCATATTATATTATATACTATATAATAAAATGTGGGTTTATAAGTTGTTGTTGCGCTAAGTGGCTACACTAAATTACAGAAAATTTTTTAGAATTTTTAAAAAATAAATATAATTTTTTTTTTGTACTTATCTTCTTCTCCTATAATTTCTAAATTGATAAAAATATTAATTTAATTAAAATCCAAACTCTTCATCTAATCCTTTTATTATCATAATTTATATATTGATAAAAAAATTTAATTTGATTACAATTCAAACTCTTCATTTAATCCTTTTTTTATTTAAATTATATTACTTCATGTAAAAAAACAAAAAAACAACAACATAATACCCGTAAATAAAAAAAAATAAAAAATAAAAAATAGCAACATATTCAACAGCAAAATCTTTCTCTTCACACGTGACTTTTTTTTTAGATAATTATTATTCATACCGATTTAACAAAAATGTTTTTGCATAAAGTTAAAAAAATATTGTAAATAAGGTAATAAGTATTTTGAGTTTAAAGTAAACACCTTATCTTTCTTCTCCAAAAAAAAAGTATCTATATATAATAAATTTATATCTTAATTTATAATTTGCGTTAATTTCTTAATTTTAAATTATGAATAAGTTTGATTATATTTTTTATATTGAATGTAAATTGTTGTTTATAGGTTTTTGGTTATGTTATATTATTTGAAAAAAAAAAGTAAAATAAAAGAGTTTATATAAATTTGGCAACAAAGCTAAATAGATAAGCCTAAGAAATGTTTACTAATAATACTTTTATCAGTAACTTTTTATTAACATGATTTTAAAAAAAAAAAAAATAGAGAGATAATTTATTAACTTGATTTAAACTCCACTAAAACTCTTTTTAAGGGATTGGTTTTAAAAAGTTTCAAAGTAGTTTTCTAATTATTAACTACTATGCGCTAACTTCCAACTACCAAAACCCACAATTGAAATACTAATCCATATGAGATACCACTTCCAAAAATTAATATCTTAACTATTATTTATTATACACTAACTCTTTTTTTTTTTTTTTTTCAAAAGAAGAGTTTCTCTCTCTCCCTGCAAAACAAACTCTTTTCTACAATAAATCTTAAATTTAGATCATTTTCCATGAACATTCACATGCTACACAAAGGAATTATAACAAGAATTAGCTAGATAAGGGTAAGACTACATCACCTCTTTTTTACAATAAATGTTAAATTCAGATTATTTTTCATGCATATACACACACATGTAGCATGCAACGCACAAGACTTAAACTTGGTAGGGTGAAACTTACTCAAGTTTCAATGCCTTCTTCCACACTTTGAAGGACAAAAATTAAATTCTCATATGAGTCTCTCTCTACTTAAAATTTTTAAATGTTTAATAATTTAGATTGTTCTTAATTATTGAATTGAGGTTTCACTTAAACATGATTTCAATTATTTTTTTGGATAGTTTTTAGCTATTAAATTCAAGGGTTTTCCATTTTAATATATGTAATTAATTGAGCCGTAAAGTTCAATGTATTATTGAAAATCAATTTTTATATATATATATATATATATATATATAGGTACCTCTACCATCTTCCATTCAATTATATATATATATATGCATTTTATGATACCTTAGTCTCACACAACATGCATTCATTATGTAACTTAAAAATAAAATATTCATTTATTTTTATTATTTATTTTAAGTAAATTAATAAAAAAATTATTTACATATAAATTTTGATTAAGACGTGCATCACACGGACATAATGCTAGTATATATAAAAGCAGAGACCGCATGTGAGAATGCATGAGATCCTGCCATATGGTGCTCTAAGCTTCCATTTAGTTTTTTAAACCTTTCTCATTAAGTTTTTAAACTATTACCCAATAACTTATAATAACTTATTTTTACTATTAGTTATTGATATGAGCTGAGTTTGACAATTAGACCAAACAAATGTAAATCTTTAAAAACAAATTATTACCTTCACATAATAGACAAAAAGCCCAAGCTCAGCCATTATGATTTATGACCCAAGTTTGAACTCTCTCACCCACATGTAGCTCAAACCCTACAAGGTCTTACCCACCCTCACAGTTGTGTACATCAAAGGTTAAACCTCAGTATTTGTCGTTTATCCTCAAAAAAGGTTATAGCTCCATGCAGCTAAATTTTGTATTATTAAGTGGATTATAAATATTTAAGATAGTAATTAGTATTTAGAGTGTAGACTGTAGAGAGATTTACCTTTATTTTCTTTTTCTTTTTGTATGGTACTTTACTTAGAAGAAATAAAGTACTGGATAAGTTTTTTTTTTTCACATTTTTTTTTCTATTGTAAATTTTATATAATTAAGTGAATTATAAAAATTTAAGATAGTAATTAGTATTTAGAGTGTAGACGATGAAGTGATATCTATATCTTTTTTTTTTATTCTTTTTGTATTGTACTTTAATTTCAAAAAATCAAGTACTGGTAATTTTTTTTTTTCACTTTTTTTTTTCTTTTGTAAATTTTATATTATCAAGTGGGTTATAAATATTTAAGATAGTAACTAGAATTTAGAGTGTGTACTATGAAGTGATTTATTTTTATCTTTTTTATCTTTTTCTTTTTATATGGTACTTTACTTTCAAGACTATGGAGTGATTTATCTTTTTTCTTTTTTCTTTCTTTTTCTTTTTGTATGGTACTTTACTTTGAAGAAATAAAGTACTGGGTAATTTTTTTTTCCAATTTTTTTTTTTTGTAAATTTTATATTATTAAGTGAATTATAAATATTTAAGATAGTAATTAGTATTTAGAATATGGACTGTGGAATGATTTATTTTTATTTTTATTTTCTTTTTATTTTTCTTTTTGTAAGGTACTTTAATTTCAAGAAATCAAGTACTGGGTAATTTTTTTTTCTACTTTTTTTCTTTTGTAAATTATATAAGATTAAGTGGATTATAAATATTTAAGATAGTAATTAGTATTTAGAGTGTGGATTGTGGAATGATTTTTCTTCATTCTTTTTTTTTTTTTTCTTTTTGTATGGTACTTTACTTTCAAGAAATAAAGTACTGAGAATTTTTTTTCTTTTGTAAATTTTATATTATTAAGTGGATTATAAATATTTAAAATAGTTATTAGTATTTAGAGTGTGGGATGAGGAGTGATTTATCTTTATCTTTCTTTTTTTTGTATGGTACTTTAATTTCAAGAAATCAAGTACTGGGTAAAGTTTTTTTTTTTTTTCACTTTTGTAAATTTTATATTATTAAGTTGATTATAAATATTTAAGATAGTAATTAGTATTTAAAGTGTGGACTGTGGAGTGATTTATTTTTGTGTACATCAAAGGTTAAACCTCGGTGTCTGCCGTTTATTCTCAAAAAATGTTAAGCTCTATGCAGCTAAATTTTGTATTATTAAGTGGATTAAAATATTTAAGATAGTAATTAGTATTTAGAATTTAGACTGTGGAGAGATTTACCTTTATTTTTTTTCTTTTTCTTTTTGTATAGTACTTTATTTTCAAGAAATAAAGTACTAGGTAAATTTTTTTTCACATTTTTTTATATTGTAAATTTTATATTATTAAGTGGATTATAAAAATTTAAGATAGTAATTAGTATTTAGAATGTAGATGGTGGAGTGATTTATCTTTATCTTTTTTTCTTAATTCATTTTGTATGATGCTTTAACTTTAAGAAATCAAGTACTTGGTAAAAAAAAATTTCACTTTTTTTTTTTGTAAATTTTATATTATTAAGTGGATTATAAATATTTAAGATAGTAATTAATATTTAGAGTGTGGACTATGAAGTGATTTATTTATATCTTTTTCTTTTCTTTTTGTGTGGTACTTTACTTTCAAGACTATGGAGTGATTTATCTTCTTTTTTTTTTTCTTTTTCTTTTCGTATGGTACTTTACTTTGAAGAAAATAAAGTATTGATTAATTTTTTTTTCGTTTTTTTTTTCTTTTGTAAATTTTATATTATTAAGTGGATTATAAATATTTAAGATTGTAATTAGTATTTAAAATGTGGAGTGATATATCTTTTTTTTTTTTCTTTTTGTATGGTACTTTAATTTCAAAAAATCAAGTACTGAGTAAAAAAAAAATTTTCACTTTTTTTTCTTTTGTGAATTATATATTATTAAGTAGATTATAAATATTTAAGATAGCAATTAGTATTTAGAATGTGGACTATGGAGTGATTTATCTTTATCTTTTCTTTTTCTTTTTCGTTTTGTATGGTACTTTACTTTCAAGAATATGGAGTGATTTATCTTTATCTTTTTTCTTTCTTTTTCTTTTTGCATTGTACTTTACTTTCAAGAAATAAAGTACTGGTAAATTTTTTTTACATTTTTTTTTCTTTTGTAAATTTTATATTATTATGTGGATTATAAATATTTGAGAAAGTAATTAGTATTTAGAGTGTGGACTGTGGAGTGATTTTTCTTTATTAATTTTTTTTTCTTTTTCTTTTTGTATGGTACTTTACTTTCAAGAAAAAAAGTACTGGAAAATTATTTTTTTCTTTTGTAAATTTTATAGTCTGGACTGTGGAGTGATTTATTTTTTATTTTTTATTTTTGTATGTGTTAGGACAAGTGCTCTGATACCACTTGTTGGGAAATTTAGACCCCAATTGATAGAATTAACAAGTTTTAAATCCAAGTTATTAATTAGATTTATTATGAATAAAACTTGTTAAAACAAACAAACATCAATATCATGTCAATAATGAATGCAACGGAAAAGTAAATAAGACAAGATATGATGACCCAGGAAAACCAATGAAACAAATTAGTTTCACAGTAAAAAACCTGGGGGGAAACCTTCCCGAAAAGCAATCCACTATAATGAAAAGAAGTTTCAGATTTAGTACAAAACCTTTGTCCCTAGACTCTACAATCCTCGTAGATGAACTCACAGCAGAAACCTTCTACTGCTTCAAAACCTCTGAACTTTTCAATATATGAACGCCACCCTTTGATGATGCACGAATCCCAAGTACGTGACTAACCAATTGCGCGGATCCCAGTACGCGACTTCAATCACCAACTAGAAGAAGATGTTGGCTGCAAAGTTCTTCACTTCATCAATAATGAAGATCAAGAAGCACTTGGTTAAAAAACCCTAAGGCGTAAAGACACAGTAGCTTCTTTCAGAGAGAATAAGGTATCGGTCACCTTTTGCATTTGTTCTCCTTGTATTCTCTTATGTGACGGCCTCTAAAATAAGCCTTATATAGGTCTAGGGTTGTGAGAAAAGAAACCCTACACAAATACATAAGCCTGGCCCAAAAATCAGATCTGGAAATCTGAATTCCTGTAACCTCGATAGATACCTCGATCGATCGGGAGGTGTCGAGCTTTAAAACATTAGACACAAGAGATGAGGCTCGATCGATGCACTAAGTGTCGAGAAGCTATCGAAAGAACATGAGCTTTCTCGATCGATCCACCAGCTATCAAGAAGGTGTCAAGATTGCGATAAGAAACACCTTAAGAGGCTCGATAGATAGCTAGCTGTCGAGAGGTGTCGAGAAGCTGTCGAGATATCTGTCCGCAGGTGTCGAGCTATCTGTCCAGCTTTAATGAACAGCTTTTCTTCACTTGTTTCTTGGTCCAATCTTCATGGATTTAATACTAGACTTAAACAACATGTTTCTTGAAGTATTAAACACATCCTAAATCTACCCAAATACAAGTAAAGTGCGTTTTGTCAAATGATTAGCCAATTACACAAAATATGTCCTTAACAGTATGGTACTTTAATTTCAAGAAATCAGGTACTGGGTAAATTTTTTTTTGTAAATTTTATATTATTAAGTGGATTATAAATATTTAAAATAGTAATTAGTGTTTAAAGTGTGGACTGTGGAATGATTTATCTTTATATTTTTTTTCTTTTTGTATGGTACTTTACTTTCAAGATTATAAAGTGATTTATCTTTAACTTTTTTTATTTCTTTTTATTTTTGTATGGTACTTTACTTTAAAGAAATCATGTACTGGGTAAAAAAAAATTTCACTATTTTTTTTCTTGTAAATTTTATATTATTAACTGGATTATAAATATTAAATATAATAATTAGTATTTAGATTGTGAACTGTGGAGTAATTTATGTTTATCTTTTTTTTTTTTCTTTTTGTATGGTTCTTTAATTTTAAGAAATCAAGTACTGAGTAAATTTTTTTTCACTTTTTTTATCTTTTGTAAATTTTATATTATTAAGTGGATTATAAATATTTAAGATAGTAATTAGTATTTAGACTGTAGACTGTGGAGTGATTTTTTATTTCTTTTTTGTATGGTACTTTACTTTCAAGAAATAGAATACTAGGAATTTGTTTTTTTCTTTTATAGATTTTATATTATTAAGTAAATTATAAATATTTAAGATAGTTATTAGTATTTAGAGTGTAGACTTTGGAATGATTTATATTTATCTTTGTTTTTTTCTTTTTGTATGGTACTTTAGTTTCAAGAAATCAAGTACTGCGTAAATTTTTGTTTCACTTTTTTTTTTTTTTTTTTTTTTGTCTTTTATAAACTTTATATTATTAAGTGGATTATAAATATTTAAGATAATTATTAGTATTTAGAGTGTGGACTATGGAATGATTTACCTTTATTTTTTTTTTCTTTTATTTTTTGTATGATACTTTACTTTCGAGAAATAAAGTACTAGGTAAATTTTTTTTTCACTTTTTTTTTTCTTTTGTAAATTTTATATTATTAAGTGGATTATAAATAATTAAGATAGTAATTATTATTTTCATTGTGGGCTGTAGAGTGATTTATCTTTTTCTTTTTCTTTTTCTTCTTGTATAGTACTTTACTTTCAAGAAATCAAGTACTGGATAAATATTTTTCTTTGATTTTTTTTTCTTTTGTAAATTTTATATTATTAAATGGATTATAAATATTTAAGATAGTAATTAGTTTTTAGAGTGTAGACAACGGAGTGATTTATCTTTATCTTTTTTGTTTTTTTTAATGCTACTTTATTTTCAAGAAATCAAGTAGTGGGTAAATTTTTTTTTAATGTTTTTTTTCTTTTGTAAATTTTATATTATTAAGTGGATTATAAATATTTAAGATAATAATTAGTTTTTAGAGTGTGAACCGTAGAGTGATTTATCTTTCTTTTTTTCTTTTTGTATAGTACTTTATTTTCAAGAAATCAAGTACTAGGTAAACTCTTTTTTCACTTTTTTTTCTTTTGTAAATTTTATATTATTAAGTGGATTATAAATATTTAAGATAGTAATTAGTTTTTAGAGTGTGGACTATGGAGTGATTTATCCTTCTTCTTTTTTTGTATGTAAAAGCAAAGATCTCATATGGGAATGCATGAGGTCCTGCCATGTGACGCTCTAGGCTTCCATTTAGTTTTTTCAAACCTTTTTCATTAAATTTTTAAACCAATACCCAATAACTAATAGTAACTTATTTTTACTATTAGTTATTGGTATGGGCTTAGGTTGACAATTATACCAAACAAATATAATTCTTTAAAAACAAATGACTACATTCTCATAATTGACAAAAAGCCCAAGCCTAGCCATTATGATTTATGACCCAAGTCTAAACTCTCTCACCCACGTGTAGCTCAAAACCTACAAGGTCTGACCCACCCCCACAATTGTGTACATCAAAGGTTAAACCTCCATGTCTGCCGTTTATCCTCAAAAAAAGTTAAAGCTCTGTGCAGCTAAATTTTGTATTATGAAATGGATTATAAATATTTATGATAGTAATTAGTATTTAGAGTGTAGATTATGGAGAGATTTATCTTTTTCTTTTTCTTTTCTTTTCTTTTTGTATGGTACTTTACTTTCAAGAAATAAAGTAATGGATAATTTTGTTTTCACATTTTTTTTCTATTGTAAATTTTATATTATTAAGTGGATTATAAATATTTAAGATAATAATTAGTATTTAGAATGTAGACGGTGGAATGATTTATCTTTATCTTTATTTTTATTCTTTTTGTATTGTACTTTAATTTCAAGAAATCAAGTACTGTGTAAATTTTTTTTTTCACAATTTTTTTTTTAGTAAATTTTATATTATTAAGTGGATTATAAATATTTAAGATAGTAATTAGTATTTAGAATGTAGACTATGGAGTGATTTATCTTTATTTATTTTTTCTTTTTCATTTTGTATGGTACTTTACTTTTAAGAAATTAAGTACTGGGTAATTTTATTTTATTATGTGGATTATAAATATTTAAGATAGTAATTAGTATTTAGAGTGTGGACTGTGGAGTGATTTTTCTTTATTCCTTTTTTTTTTTCTTTTTGTATGGTAATTTACTTTCTAGAAATAAAGTACTTGAAATTTTTTTTCTTTTGTAATTTTTATACTATTAAGTGGATTATAAATATTTAAGATAGTTATTAGTATTTAGAGTGTGGACTGTGGAGTGATTTATCTTTATCTTTTTTTTGTATGGTACTTTAATTTCAAGAAATCAAGTACTGGGTAAATTTTTTTTTTTCACTTTTTTTTTTTGTAAATCTTATATTATTAAGTGAATTATAAATATTTAAGATAGTAATTATTATTTAGAGTGTGGATTGTGGAGTGATTTATCTTTATTTTTCTTTCTTTTTGTACAGTACTTTACTTTCAAGACTATGGTTTTTCTTTTTTTTCTTTTTTTATTTTTTATATGGTACTCTACTTTGAAGAAATCAAGTACTTGGTAATTTTTTTTTTCACTTTTTTTTTTCTTTTGTAAATTCTATATTATTAAGTGGATTATAAATATTTAAGATAGTAATTAGTATTTAGAATGTGGACTGTGGAGCGATTTCTCTTTTTTTTTTTTCTTTTTTTTTTTTTCTATTTTTTGGTATGGTACTTTACAATTAAGAAATCAAGTACTGGGTAAATTTTTTTTTCACTTTTTTTTTTCTTTTGTAAATTTTATATTATTAAGAGGATTATAAATATTTAAGATTGTAATTAGTATTTAGAGTGTGGACTGCGGATTGATTTTTCTTTTTTATTTTCTTTTTCTTTTTCTTTTTGTATGGTACTTTACTTTTCAAAAATAAAGTACTGAGAATTTTTTTTTCTTTTGCAAATTTTATATTATTAAATGAATTATAAATATTTAAGATAGTTATTAGTATTTAGAGTATGGACTTTGGAATGATTTATCTTTATTTTTTCGCAC
The DNA here is from genome assembly GCA_030021035.2 of Notholithocarpus densiflorus. Taxonomy (NCBI): domain Eukaryota; kingdom Viridiplantae; phylum Streptophyta; class Magnoliopsida; order Fagales; family Fagaceae; genus Notholithocarpus; species Notholithocarpus densiflorus. Next base: position 447,702 of record JARYZH020000243.1, on the reverse strand, counting down.
GTTATAGATTTGTGAGTTTTGTAATTTATGTGATTGATTGTGGGTATTTAGGATGTGTATTTTGTTTTAGAATTATGGAGAAAGAGAAAGACACATTCTATATCAACTTTTATTCTATAATATTCCTCCAAAGTTGTTGCTATTGTTGTTGTGTTTTTTTTTTTTTTTCTTCTCATTACTTCAATTGAATAATTATAATGGATATGTATATGCATTATAACAATCATGCTATAATGCATATACAACATTCTCCAAAACCATCTTACATAAAACATTACAGTATTATCCGTGCATCGCACGGGTAACTTACTAGTATACCATAATTGATAGACTAATTCGAACATATTCAAAAATATTTATAAAAAAAAAATGTACACCCTTATTTCATGGAATACATATATGTATGTAACATATTACATTAAGTTTATAAATTATTATATAAGTTTAGAATTGTAACTTTTTTTTCTCTTTTCAAATATATGTATAATACCTATATTATTGAAACCCGAATTTTAAAGTAATCTTTTGAATATTTATCATTTTTATTACTTTTTACGGCCCATATTTCTAATTTCTAATGTCTATTTTGTTTGTATTTTTTTTAACTCAAAACTAAAGAGTTTGTCTCAAATAGAATAAAATTTCATATTTTTTCAATACTAAAATTAAGAGGAAAAATAAGAAAATTTTAAGCCAAAAATTGAAAAGGCAACCAATAAAAAGAATAAATTTATGTCCTAATTAGTCCAAAATGGATTGACTTAGATCGAATGGACTGAAGTGGACCGAAATTGACCCAAAGGACCGAACTGGACCAAAGCTGATCGAATTAGACCGAAGCGAATTGAAATGCTACGCTAATGTGGTTCGAAATGGACCAAATGGACTGAAGTAGACCGAAATGGACTGAAGTGGACCGAAATTGACCAAAAGGACCGAAGTGGACCGAAACTAACAAAAGTGGACTAAATGAACCAAAATAGACCAAATTAGACTAAAGTGGGCTAAAATAGACCAAATGAACCGAAGTGAATTGCAATGCTACACTAATGTGGCTCGAAATAGACTGAAGTGGACTGAAATTGACCAAAAGTACCGAAGTGGACAAAATGAACCAAAATGGACCAAATTAGACTGAAGTGGGCTGAAATCGACCAAAATGGACGAAAGTGGATTGGAATGTTAGGCTAATGTGGCTCAAAAGGAGTTTAGCAACAATAAATATCACGCTTCAACTTTTAAACATTATATAGATGTATTCAAATTTATTGAAGCAAGAATCACGATAGAAGAGGTTTCAAAAGATGCAACAAAAGCTAAATCAACAGAACAAAAACACAACACCTACCGAACACCAAAACAAAAACTGTGACAATCTCAGCCAAAACACCACAGGAACAAGAGAATCTACACAAAATAGAAATGATAGCACCATATAACATACAAGATCTTAGTCTATAAAGACAGTTGAAGACCTTCCCCAATCCAAACAAAGAATCCTATTCATTACAGTTTTCTAATTTGATTTTTCCTTTGGATGAATATAGAAAACATATATATATATATATATATATGATAGGCCACAAACGGATTAACCCCTTGTGATTGAAATTAATTAATTAATTAGCCAAGTTATTAATTAATCAATTTATCATGCAAAACGCCTGGTAGCACAAACAAATCACCAATAAACTAATTATGCAGCGAAAAATAAATAACACGGTGATTTGTTTACGAATGGAGAAAACCTAACGACAAAAACCCCACCGGATGATTTTCAAGTCACCACTCTCGAAACTCCACTATTATCACAACAAGCGGTTACAAGTAAAGGAATCCCAAGTACCTTACCAACCTACAGTTGAGCCCTTACCCCAATACTCAATTGGACTTGTTCTGTAGTGACAGTTCCCCCTTTTGATGCACGGCTCCCAAGTACGTGACTAACCAATTGCGCGGATCCCAGTATGCGACTTCAATCACTAACTAAGAAAGTTGTTAGCTGCAAAGTTCTTCAATTCATCCCAACGATGAAGATCAAGAAGATGCTTGGTCACAAAACCCTAAGGTGCAAATACACAGCAACTTCTTCAAGAGAAAGAGATGAACTAGGGCAAGAACTGTCTCTGGTCACAATTTGCTTGAACAAAGTTCGCTTAATGCTTGTGCAACTTGTGAACACTTTGACCTTAAAATAATCTTTTTATATGTTTAGGATTATGAGAAAAGAAGGCCCAAACACATAATCAAGAATCCCAAGAAAAACAGATTAGATTGCTGTTTTCTTAGACAGACTTGAAGGCTTCAACACTTGATCTTGAAACATGGTTTCTTGAAGTATTTAAACACATCCTAAATCTACCCAAATACAAGTAAAGTGCATTTTGTCAAAGGATTAGCCAATTACATAAAATAGTGACATATGTTCCTAACATGTGAAACACATATGTCCTAACAATCTCCCCTTTTAGCAATCCGTGACAAAACCACAACAAACAAATGAACATATGAGAGAAGTCATAAATCACTCAACTCATATTCACTTGTTGAATACAATAAAATCTATCCTAACACAAACTCTTGAAAAACTTTGCAAGAAGAGAGTTTATGGCAAGTAGACTTTGACAACCTGTATTTCTGAAACACTTTAAACAAAACTCATTAAGGTATCTTAGTGTAAAGCAGAAATAATAGATTGTATACAAGATAAAGAAGCATGTGTATAAAGAGAGAAAAGAAACAACACATGTAAGAGGTAGGTGAAAGAAACAGCATACATCAACATATAGAGATAAATAAGTACAATGTATGTCATATAAGTGGTCACATGACCCAATGTATAAGAACAATGTATCTAAATAAGATAAAAGAAAAAGATACATAAAATCCTCACTACATTCCTCAAAACATATCAACACTCCCCCTAACAAAATGTCCTATAAATGTCCTATACTAACTCTTCCCCTAAGAGCGACTACTCTTATATATCAAAACTACTCCCCCTTTTTGTCACGAGTGACAAAGGGTAGAGTGTCAAGTAGACATCTCATCGGTAGAGCTAGCATCTCCATCATCATCATCCTCAGAAGGATCATTAGCATCACCATTATCATCATCATCGGAGTCGGAAGCAAAAGCCGCATGAGGTGGTGAAGGAGTAGCCTCAGGAGCAAAGCCACCCATGGTCGCCTGCCGTCTAACAATGCGACCAACACGGACGTTCACTTGATACAACTCTGTAGAGAGTGTATCTAGGCGAGCATCCAAGCGCTGAGCTGCGCCATGATGTCTCCTAAAGTCACATCACCCGAAGAAGAGGAGGGAGCGGATGTGGAAGGACCAGATCTGGATAGAGCAGGACGGGAGGGAGGAGCAGCTGAATTCGACTGTCGCGACCTAAACTGCGCCTCATTACGTTTTACTGTAGTGGCGTCTATGGCACACGTAAAAGTGAAGGGGTCGGACGCGGGAAAAGGGACGTGAAAGTGGCGTAGTATCCTCGTGATAGCAGAAGGAAATATAAGCTTATCACGGGACGCTATATCCTGATGAACATCAATGATAGAAAGAATAAAATGAGAAGGAAAATTTATAGTAAGATGCTCAAGAAGAGACAACAAAAACCAAGCACGAGGCTCTGTGATGGAGTTGTAGTGAGAGAGTGGATGGAGTACAAAAGTCATCACCATGTTCAAAAACCTAGGGCCTTTTGCAAAGCCCTTATAGGATGTGAACTGACAACCACCCCAATCTAAGGGACGCTCACAAAAAGCAGATATGAACTCATCCTTAGACACAGTCCGTAAACGATCACAACTAGGATAGTCAGGAGACGCTACCCTAGGGACTCGAAGTACATCCGCAACAAGCTACGGTATGACAGGAATGCTAACACTTCTAACACGAGTGATAAAGCAAAGGACAGAACGGTCAATCCCGTGCATGTTGGAGTAGAACGCCTGAATAAGCATGAGAGGACAAGTGATGGGCTCATCACAAAAAGACTCCCATTCCCGACTGTGAATGACATCGGGAAGGTCGGTGTCGGCAAAGTCTGCCAAAATGACTTGGCGTTCCAAATGAATGCCTCGTCTAGAAAAGTTCTCCATGAATGCTCTATGAGCATCATCATCACGAAACCGAAGAGATAAGGGAGCAAAATCTGAAGAGGAAGAGGATGGCCTGGAACGAAGAGGGTTCCGGGACGGAGCGGATTTATGTTTCGGTGCCATAGACACTACTAACGTAACTAACAGTAGAGGGAGAGAGAAAAAGACAATCAGAAAAATCCCAAAACAGTTCACAATAGTAAGAATATGTGAAAAGAAGTACGTATGCATGGAGAATGCATGATCATGTGACATGTAAAGTAAATACATCATGTGCTCAGCCCAATCCAATCCTACCAGCACATAAAGAGATTGCACTCTTCTAAATGCATGACAATACTATTAGAATGCAAAAGTAATGCAATGCATGAAGTTTTTAAGAGCAAATCTTCAAAAACTAACCCAAAATCCTAATAAGATCTCATCAATTTTGAAAAACCCCAAAATTTTCAAAAAATCCCAAAACCTAGGTTTCAAAAACATGAATGCATGTAGAATGAGAGAAAGAAAGCTTACCAAGATGAAGAAAGTCTTGAAAAAAGCTTGAAGAAACCTTGAAGAGAAGATTTTGAGTGAGATGAGAGTGTTTGGGAGGTGAGGAGAGGCTACTGTTGAGAGAGAGATCGAGAAAAATGAGGAGCGAATCGCGAAGAACAATTATATAGGCCCTCAGTAAATCTTGACAGATGCAGGTGTTGAGAGGTATCGAGACATCTGTCGAGGAAGGTATCGAGGAATTGGCCATCGACAACTTCAAGTATCGAGAAGGTGTCGAGGAAGAAACACCAAACACAAGAACAGAAGCTCGATCGATCCATCAGGTGTCGAGAAGCTATCGAGGGGTCAGAAAGTTTTTCGATCAATCCACCAGGTGTCGAGGTGCTAGTGAGATTGCGATAAGAAAAAGCTAAGGAAGCTCGACAGATAGCCAACTATCGAGGAAGTATCGAGGAGGTGTCGAGCAAGCTTTTCAAAACAGTTTTTCGAGGAGAGAAAAACACAGATATGAATGCAATCAAGCATGCAACTCAACCAAAGATCCAAACAACATATTAAGCTCTCAAAATCATCTCTCAACAAAAATTTTAAGCACATGGATCTTCAAAAACACACACATACACTAAACAAGTCTAACCGATTTTATATTTCAAAAACAAGTTAAGACAGTTTAGTGAGCATACATTAACACATGTAAACCTTGTGATGGCCAAATCACATTGTACCTGCACATGTATCAAGAGTAGCAAAGAATATTGCGTGTTGTGTGTGAAAAACATCGCAAGATTGCAAATGTGTCAACATGTTATGACAATTTGAGATATGAGAAAATCACTTTAACTCACACACAATCATAACTGTTTGATGGGGATTATCACCTTCGAGATACATCCTATAACTCCCACATCTCCTAGAATACACGCTTGCAATCATATTTAAAGCATTTTTTATCTTTTTGCTTTTTATTTAAGCAAATCATGCATGGGCATATAAGAGATAGAAAAGAAATACCCAATTATGTTAAGCATTTGACATTCCAATTTTGCTATGCCGAAGCACACAAATGTCATTGACACTACACTTTTGCTATGCCAAAGCATACATGTGTCATTATGATTGGCGGACAATAGTGGTGAGATGGTTATTTATGTCTTTCTCTTAGAATTTTCTAATCCTTCCCGTCAAAAAGAGTGATACGAGTGTTAAGTACAAGAAATAACTTAATCTTACTCATCACAAACAAGAGCCACAAAGCTCACTTGCTTAGTTGTGCATAGAGATACTCATCTAAGCTACAAGAGATACAAAGTTTAGAAAACTTTGTTTCAATGGCCATCCAAGGTACACAAGTACAAATGTACACAAAACACACACTCTTTTTGTATTTTTCTGATTTTTCAATTTTTTTATTTATTTTTATATGAAAAACAAAATAAAGCAAAACCAAAAAAAAAAAAAACCAAACAAAAACATGTTTAAACAAAGCAAAGCATAAAACTAGATGCAAATGCATGAGGAGGGAAGAAAGGAGAAGAAGATCATCCCATGGAGATAACACCAATGTTTTGACGAAGAAATTCGAAGCGTTTATTGTCAAGAGGTTTGGTAAATAGGTCAGCATTCTGATCATCGGTGTGAATAAACTCAAGAGTGAGAGTACCATCTTCGACAAGCTACCTAATGAAGTGATGTCGAATCTCTATGTGTTTGGTTCTAGAATGTTGAACCGGATTCTTAGAGATGTTAATGGCACTGGTATTGTCACAATAGATAGTGAAATGCTCTTGACAAATACCATAGTCATGGAGGAATTTTTGCATCCATAGGAGTTGGGTGCAACAGCTATCGGCAGCAATGTACTCGGCTTCTGCAATGGATAATGAGATGGAGTTCTGCTTTTTACTCATCCAAGAGACAAGATTATTACCCACATAGAAACAACCCCCTGAAGTACTTTTTCTATCATCAGCATTCTCAGCCCAATCAGCGTTAGAGTACCCAGCTAAGACATCACTTGTGTCCTTGCTGTACCACACACCAAACTCAGCAGTGGTTTTGACATACTTTATGATTCTTTTAAAGCAGTCATATGGGACTCTTTGGGATTAGCCTGATATCTAGCACACACTCCAACACTGTAACTAATGTCAGGTCTACTAGCAGTAAGGTAAAGAAGACTACTTATTATGCTTCTATATAGAGATGGATCAACACTTTTACCTAACAAGTCAACAATGAGTTTAACATTTGGGCTCATAGGGGTTCTGACAGAACTAGCAGATTCTAAACCAAACTTTTTCACAAGATTCTTAGCATATTTAGATTGAGATAGGAATATACCTGAATCTTGTTGACGGATCTGCAACCTAAGGAAGTGAGTTAGCTCTCCAATCATGCTCATCTTGAACTCGACCTGCATGAGTTTTGAGAAACCATGAGCAAGTTCATCCTTAGTCGATCCAAAGATGATGTCATCAACATAGACTTGAGCAATTATCAGCTCGCCATCTTCTCTTTTAATGAAGAGAGTCTGATCAACCTTTCCTCTTGTGAACCCATGTGACACCAAGTATTGTGTAAGCCAATCATACCAAGCTCTGGGGGCTTGCTTTAAATCATAAAGTGCCTTCTTGAGATACAGTACATGATCCGGAAAGTGTGGATCAATGAATCCTTTTGGTTGAGCCACATAGACATCTTCTTTGAGTAGCCCATTTAAGAAGGCAGTCTTGACATCCATCTGAAAAAGCTTGAACTTCAATTGGCAAGCCAACGCAAGGAGAATTCTGATGGACTCCATATGGGCAACTAGAGCAAATGTTTCATCATAGTCTACTCCTTCCATTTGTGAGTATCCTTGAGGTACAAGCCGAGCCTTGTTGCGGATCACATTGCCCTCCTCATTAGTCTTATTGCGGAATATCTACTTTGTACTGATGATGTGTTCACCTTCCGGTCTAGGTACCAAGGTCCAGACGTCATTCCTCTGAAACTGAAGCAGTTCATCATGCATTGCTTCAACCCAACTTTCATCCTGAAGAGTTTCTTCAACTTTAGTGGGTTCAACCTGTGACAGATAACAAGAATAAGACACAAAGTTAACAACACATTTATCAACTGTACGTTTCCTTAATGTGAGTTCATTCAAGTTTCCCACAATATCTTCTGGAGGATGATTTAGCTTAATTCTGGAGGAAGGTCCTTTCTCCTCATGGGATTCAGAATCTGGTGAAGTGGTTATATCTGCAGAATCTTCCACAACACTAGGAGTACCTGGAGTACTAGGAGATGCAGGTTCTTGTTCAACAATTTCTTGAACTTCTCTAAGTTCAGGAGGAAGAATTTCTTTAGTTAGTTCCTCAATACCTTTTTCAGAACTAGAATCTGAAGATTCATCAATAACAACATTCACTGTCTCCATTACCTTCATGGTTCTTTTGTTGTATACCCGATAAGCCTTACTTGTAGAGGAATAACCCAGAAATATTCCTTCATCACTTCGGGAGTCAAACTTTCCCACATTCTCCCTATCCTTTAGGATGAAACAAGTACTTCCAAAGATCTTGAAATACTTCACATTAGGCTTCCTTTCTTTCCATAACTCATATGGAGTCTTCTTGGTACCAGGTCTAAAATACACCCTATTAACCGTATGACACGTAGTGTTAACGGCTTCTCTCCACAAATTTCTAGCCACATCCTTATTGTATAACATGGCTTTGGCCATCTCCTGAATAACCCTGTTCTTTCTTTCTACTACACCATTCTGCTGAGGAGTAATAGGAGCAGAGAATTCTTGAGAGATGCCTGATCTTGTGCAAAATGACTCCATATATGAGTTCTCGAATTCTTTACCATGGTCATTTCGAATTCGATCAATTTTCAAGCTCTTTTCGTTCTGCAGTCTTGTGCACAAAGCTTCAATGTGCTCAGGAGCATCAGACTTGGATTGTAGAAGAATCACCCAAGTGTACCTAGTGAAGTCATCTACCATAACCATGATGTATCTCTTACCACCAAGAGACTCGATTCTGGTTGGACCCATAAGATCCAGATGTAGAAGCTCTAATGGTTTAGATGTAGCTGATGTCTGAGTGCCAGGATGCTTAGCTTTTGTTTGTTTTCCAAGCTGGCACGATCCACATACCACATTGCTCATTCTACTAAGCTTTGGTATTCCTAAAACTGACTTATGCTTAGATACAATAGAAAGATTTTTGTAGCTAGCATGTCCCATCCGTTGATGCGATAGATCTTCATTTGGCAAACGAATGCTATTACACACAATATCAGCATCAGGAACCAATCAATAATAGTTGTCAAGAGTGCGAACACCACTTATAAGTTTCTTACCAGATTCATTCATGACAAGACACTTTCCCTTGGAGAAGAGCACCATGAAGTCTTGATCACATATCTAACTTATACTCAGCAGGTTCACCCTCAGACTTTCTACATATAGAACATTTGCAATGTCCGGCAGTCCAGGTAGAGAGATAATTCCCTTTCCTTTAATCTATGATTTGCTCCCATCACCAAAAGTGACATTGCCACCCTTTTTAGACTCGAAAACCTTGAAGAGAGATCGGTCTCCAGTCATGTGTCTTGAGCAACCACTATCAAGATACCACAAACACGTGTCCATCACTTTAAATGCGGACTTCATCATAAAACACACTTCATGCTTAGATGACAAATCAGTGGGAATGGTACTTTCTCTCAACTGTCTTATACGAGCTAAGCCTTTAACTTTCACTCTTCTCAGACGAACTCCTTTGCACATTTTCATTCTGAGACAGTCTAGTTCCTTCTTAGCCAAACTGAGATCTTTTCCAATTGTCATCATAAGAGAATTCAAATAACTTTTAGACTTGTATTTTCTAAGACACTCAAACAAATAGAGATTAGAAAAACAAGATGTATTTGAAAACAAAGATCTCTTCAAGCCGGTTACAGCCATGACAGTAGGGGTCAATGGATCAACACAGCAAAGATTAAACCTAATCAGAGTGTACCTGCTCTGATACCACTTGATAGGCTACAAACGGATTGACCCCTTGTGATTGAAATTAATTAATTAATTAGCCAAGTTATTAATTAATCAATTTATCATGCAAAACGCCTGGTAGCACAAACAAATCACCAATAAACTAATTATGCAGCGAAAAATAAATAACACGGTGATTTGTTTACAAATGGGGAAAACCTAACGGCAAAAACCCCACCGGGTGATTTTCAGGTCACCACTCCCGAAACTCCACTATTATCACAACAAGCGGTTACAAGTAAAGGAATCCCAAGTACCTTACCAACCTACAGTTGAACCCTTACCCCAATACCCAATTGGACTTGTTCTATAGTGACAGTTCCCCCTTTTGATGCACGGCTCCCAAGTCCGTGACTAACCAATTGCACGGATCCCAGTACGCGACTTCAATCACCAACTAAGAAGGTTGTTGGCTGCAAAGTTCTTCAATTCATCCTAACGATGAAGATCAAGAAGATGCTTGGTCACAAAACCCTACGGTGCAAATACACAGCAACTTCTTCAAGAGAAAGAGATGAACTAGGGCAAGAACTTTTTCTCCGGTCACAATTTGCTTGAACAAAGTTTGCTTAATGCTTGTGCAACCTGTGAACACTTTGACGGCCCTTAAAATAATCCTTATATATGTTTAAGGTTAGGAGAAAAGAAGACCCAAACACATAATCACGGATCCCAAGAAAAACATATCAGATTGATGTTTTTTTAAACCTCGACAGATAGAAGGTGTCGAGCATCTGTCAAGATAGCTGTCGAGCACATGGGCAAAAACAGCTTTTTAAACCTCGACACATGCTAGCTGTCGAGCTTTAATAACTCTGCACTTTCAGCTTGTTTTCTTGGACAGACTTGAAGGCTTCAACACTTGATCTTGAAACATGGTTTCTTAAAGTATTTAAACATATCCTAAATCTACCCAAATACAAGTAAAGTGCGTTTTGTCAAAGAATTAGCCAATTACATAAAATAGTGACATGTGTTCCTAACATGTGAAACACATATGTCCTAACAATATATATATATATATATATATATATATATATATATATGGTTTACTCTTTCACAAATTATAGGCAAATGTCATTAAAAATAGAATATTTTAGCTACATCAAAGCCCTTACATTTATAAGCAAGCATACCAATGAATACTTTACATACTTGAAACACTCTCAACAATACAATTTAACTAGAACATATCTCTTTTGCGTGGCATGTGTTCAAGAGGTTCATGCACTTCATATAGTCAAACAATAACATAATACAACAACCCAATGACAAAGGCAGCTATACAAGGGGGAACCAACCGCTGATGTTTTGGTTGATTGAGAAAATGGCGGTTTCTTGTTTGATCTGGCACCTGAAAATCTTTGTGATGTTGGATTTGAAGCCTAGCAGTTATAACAATGCCGATATAAATAAAAATGAAATGGACAAAACAATGTAAAAAGGAAAAAAGTCAATAATATGTGAAAGGGGAAATGCGGGCTTACAAATTTTGCTTCTTAGCAAGTAAAATTTGAGCATTCGGGCTCCTTACCTATCAAAGTAAACAAAGTTGGTAATGTGAATGAGAACTTTACTAAAAGAATTGGTTGCAAATTACTATAAATTATAAATTGTTATTACAACAACAATAGTATTGTAATAATAAGGTCGATTAACCAAATTACTATACTGATTAACCAAATATATCCTCCATAATGATTTTTTTCAATTATTTCTTCTAGCTACTCACAATCTTATCTATGTAGACTTATTGATGAGTTTCAAACTATTTAGTTAGAAGCAATGGTACAAAAAAGAAGAAAACACAGGAAAGATAGGAAGGTTACAGTAACCATTTATGCTAATTTATTTTATCTAAATGTTTCATTATGTAGTAGCAGAAGGATATAAAAAAAATTTATAAATAAATAAAGTTTCAATTGCAAGTTCGAGAACTTTTGGAAATAAGGTAAATGTAATGGTCTAAATGGTCTACTGGGTGGGGCACTGGGGCGTACCTGTGAATTAATTTCGTAGATATTCCAACAATTCTGACTCACCAATGTCATACCCTTCGTAGTTTTCCGCTTGAGTCCTATACCAGAAATCAACAGAGAGAATATGCTTTACTTTCCAAAACTCAGGGCCTTCGGGTGGTTGCAGACTAAGCACGAATTCCCTTGGCATATCATAAAATTCCAGACTTTTCAGACTTTTCAAATGCTTGATGCCGAAGGGAACCTCCTTCAACTGTGAGGCGGGTCCAATTACAAACTCTTCAAGAAGAGGCATGGCACCTTCATCTATTATCAGACTATTCAATCCTCCCAAATTTTTGAGCTCTAGCACCTTGAGTTTCTGGAATCCTCCTTCCTCAAAATGTAGTTGCTCACCACTGTATCCGTCGTGAAGCTGAAGACTCATCAAACACGGCAAAGCCTGAAGGACCTTCAACGGATCATCTAGTAAACTTGACCAGAATAATTCAATTCTAACTACATTTTTAAGTTTGGGAATCCATTCCGGCAATTTTACTAGTCGTCCATTTAGGCAAAGAGTTTGTAGGAGGGGCGGAGGAAAAGACATCGATTGCAATTCAAGAATTTCTTCCTCACTTGTCGAACTGATATCCAATGCCCGAAGGTGGCTCATTTTTTGTAATGCGGTGCACAAGGCCATCCCGTCTTCTCTCTTCAGTTTAGCAATTTCCAACTTCCTCAATTGCCTCAGCTTTTCCAATTCTGCAATAAAGCTAGCATTGTGGGCTTCCACTGTAAACAACTTTTGTAAGGACTCTAAATGTCCAATGCCACTTGGTATCATCACTGCTCGTCGAGATTCAATATTGAGTTCAACTTCATGGTTTTCAATGTACGCTGCAAGATATCGTAGCTTACGGAGCCCACTAATCTCTACTGGTAGCTTAGAAACATGAGAACGTTTCAAATCCAAAGTCTCTAGGTTGTGAAGTTTACCAATGGACTTCGGAATCTTTTGTACTTTCATTTCTCTCAAGCTTAAATATCTTAAATGGATTAGGTTTCCCACTTCTCTAGGAATGTAATCAATAGCGACACCTTCAAAATCCATTGTTTTCATAAGCTTGAAATTTACAAAAAAAAAAACAATAACCAAAGACTTGGGCAATTTATCTTCCTCAAACATGATAATAGAACGAGGTTGTGAACTTGTAATACCCTCTAAAGGATTATTTACATTGGTCTGAATTGATAAGCGTCGAGCAATTTTATCAAAACTTGAGTAGTTTTGTAATGAAACAATTCGAAAGCTTAATTCCTCTGACTTAGAAAGAATTACTTCACGCATCATATCATGAACTCGACAAGTTCTAGTTTTGCCAATAGAATCGACATCTTCAACTTGAACCAAGTTTCTATGAATGAGTTTGTTCAAGTAGTCTTGCGCAACCTCTTCCAATGTTATTCCTTGCTTTTCTTTTATGAAACCCTCGGCTATCCAAAGTCGAATTAGTCTTGCACAATTAATAGAGTAATCCTCTGGAAACATGCCAAAATATAGGAAACAAGCTTTGAGGTTGTAAGGTAGATCATGATAACTAAGAGATAGAATTCTAGGGATACTTCTTAGGCGTGAATTAATTTCGAACTCTGAACTAAGACTATCATGCAATTTGTGCCACTCAGATTGAACCTTTTCTTTGGTTGATAAAAGACCGCCTATAGCCACAATTGCTAGTGGCAACCCTCCACATCTCTCAACTATGCTACGTGACATCTCAACAAAACTTGGAGGACAATGGCCCCCTTCATGTTGGAACACCTTCTTGTAAAAGAGCTCCAAGGATTTTTCTAAGGGTAGAGGTGGCAGTTTGTACACATAATAACATGGAGATTCTTTTTCAGAAGGAGCAACATCCTCACTTCGAGTTGTGATTACTATTCTACTACCTTTATCATTCTCTGGGAAAGCACATTTTATATGTCCCCAAAATTCTGTATCCCATAAATCATCAAGAATTACTATATATCTCTGTTCACGTAAATATCGCTTCAATTCTTCCATTAGAGATGTCTCTTTCATTGTGTCAATTTCCTTAGAAGGGCACTCCATCATTGTCTCATAAAATTTCTCTATCATTTCCCTTAATAGATCCTCCATCTTGTATGATTGAGTCACAGTGATCCAAGCCTGACAATCAAAGTGTACTGTCACCTTCTCACTATCATACACTTTTTTGACAAGAGTGGTCTTGCCAAGACCACCAATGCCAACTACTGAAATCACCACGCTTTTTGTCGGTCCTTCTACCAACAACTCTATCAATTTAGCTCTGGGAGACTCAATGCCCACAACCTCTGCTTCCTCAATTAAAAGGGATTTCAGTCGAGGGTCATGCCACGAAACACCTCCAACGTCATTGATGGATCTACCTTTCTCTATGGTGTTGAAGCCATATCTTTCAAATTTGTCCCTAGTTTCCTTGAGTTTCTTGTTGACATCTCTAATCTCAGAGGCTATCACATGTCTCGGTTTCAGTTTCATGGTAAAGTGAAAAACATTTGGGAGAAAATAGATACTTCTCCTTTGCCTATGAGTTTGTTTTGCAAAATGAAGTATGTATTCATCAATAACATCTTCTATGTGATAAGCTTCCTCCCTTAGCTGTTTTACCCATGTTTTCACAACGTTGCTCATGTCTTCTTTCTCTGCCCTTGCATCTACATCATTTAGGAAAGATCGAATGAACTCTAATTCACCTTTGATGCTTGCAACTTCATCGTGGATACCCTTCAACAATCTAGCTTCTTGGACCAACAACGGGACCAAATACTCTATAGCTAGGCTGACTGCACTTTCTGCCATTTCTCCTCCCTTGTTTGATCACTAGCCACAATTACCTACAAATGAACCAATTCAATGCTAGATGTCACAAAAATAAAATTGTTGTATATATAGGTATATATAAGGATAGGTTGTAATAATGTTGTTTGAGTTTAGAGAATATTGTTTCATAAAGTGAAAATTCAGGTTCTAAATTTTCTATGTGAAAATTCTGGATTAAACATTTTTGATCAATCGAAGCCTTGGCTCGATTGATTGAAATGGTAAGAAAAAAATCCTGGAGCTTCTGTCTGGTTCGATCACTAGTCGATTCCTGTTCGATCGATCGAAAAGAGCATTCGATCGATCGAAAGAACCTCTCAATCGATCAAAACTCGAAAGTTGAATTTTCTGCAGAATTTTTCTGGTGACTGTTCAGAAAGGTTGAAGAGGTTTCAAGCCTTGTAAACGGTTTTATGAAACATTTTAACTCTCTATACATGCCTTTTGATGAAATATAACCCTATGGGTATAAATAGAGGCCTATGTTCATTTGAAAAATAAGTTAGAGAGAAACACAAGAAATCCTATGGTTATTCTCCAAAATTGCTATCTATAGAACCCAACATCTTGGTTGTATCCTGGGGACTAATCTACAATAACCCTTTAGCAACAATAGTGTGGGGGGCAAATATTGTCTAAGGAAAACGATATTGTGCCTCTAAGTTATCTATTTTCTATTTGTCTTTTGTGTTAACCTTATTCTTCCATTATTACTTTGTATAATATTCCCAACAATCTTAGACAATATTTCCTACGATGGAAGGAACAAGTGATGTTTCAGCGTTGAAGATGTTGAATCATGAGTTGGTGAAATTAGATCACTTTGATGGAACCAATTTCTCTCGATGGAAAGACAAGATGAAATTTCTACTTACTGCACTCAAACTCTTCTATGTCTTGGACCCAAATTTGATGCCTTTTCCTACTGCGAGTGATGAAGACACTAATGAGATAAAGGCACAAAGAAAGAAACGAGAGGAAGATGAATTGATATGCAGATGGCACATTCTCAATACTCTTTCGGATCGTCTCTATGATCTCTATACATCTTTGAAGTCACAGAAGGAGATTTGGAATGCTTTGAAAGCGAAGTACAAAACTGAAAAAATATGTACGAAGAAGTTTATCATTCAAAAGTATTTTGATTATAAAATGCTTGATAATATCCCAGTTTTGGATCAAGTGCATGAGTTACAGATTTTGGTCAATAAACTTCGTGATTTGTCAATCAATATTCCTGAATCATTTCAAGTGGGTGCAATCATTCCAAGTGGGTGCAATCATTGCTAAACTCCCACCAAGTTGGAATAATTTTAGGAAGAAGCTTCTGCATATGTCGGAAGATTTCACTTTAGAACAATTCAGACAACATCTTTAAATTGAAGAGGAAAGTCGGGTTAGAGATGTGACTAACACCGATTTTAAAGTGAATGTGAACAATGTGATCAATGTTCAAAGTGAGAGTTCGAGTAAGACCAATAAGCACTTAAAAGTGAACAAAATTTGGAGTGGATTCAAGAAGAACAACTCCAATAATCCCAACAAGGACAAGAAGAACCGGGCTTGTTTTCATTGTGGAAAGAAAGGTCATTATATTCGCAAATGTAAACTCTTAAAGAACAAGAAAAAGGATTAAGAGGGCAATGCCATTGAAACGAATGTCATTGAGGACATTGTTGCTATGGTGAGTGGCATACATATTGATATGATCACTGAAGTTCATATGGCTGTAATTGCAAACCTTTTGATAGGTGGTTCGATTCGGGTGCAACGGTGCATGTGTGCAACAACAAAGAACAATTCAGAACTTATAATGAATCTTCCATAGAACAACAAGTGCTGATAGGCAACTACAATAAAACAAAGGTTCTTGGAAAGGGCACTATTGAAGTGAAAATGAGTTCTAGCAAGATACTGATCTTGACCAATGTTTTCCATGTACCCGATATCAAGAAGAATCTTGTGTTTGCCAATTTGTTATGTAAGAGTGGTGTAAAATCTGTACTTGAATCGAACAAGTTAATCTTGTCCAAGAATGAGATATTTGTAGGAAAATGATATGTTACTGATTGCAAATACAAACTAAATATTATTAATAAAGAAGTTTCTAGTTGTGCTTATATTGTTGATTCTTCATATTTGTGGCATGCTAGATTAGGACATTTAAATTTCAAATACTTGAAGTTTATGTCAAAGCATGGTATGATTTCATATAAGCATGATGATGAAAAGAAATGTGAAATTTGTATTCAAGCAAAGATGACAAAGAAACATTTTTCTAAGTCGGATAGAAATTCTATTATGCTTGAACTTGTACATTCTAATGTATGTGAATTGAATTATGTATTAACTAGAGGAGGTAAAAGATACTTCATTACATTCATTGATGATTTCTCTAGATTTACATATGTGTATTTAATGAGAAATAAAGATGAATCTTTTGACATGTTCAAACGTTATAAAACTGAAGTAGAAAAACAAAAGGGTAGGAAAATAAAGATCCTACGAAGTGATAGAGGTGGTGAATATTTTCCTAATGATTTTTTCTACGTTTTGTGAGGAACATGGTATAATACACCAAAGTTCAACCTCTTATACACCCCAACAAAATGGTTTGGCTGAAAGGAAATATAGGACTCTTGTAGATATGGTAAATGCCATGATCTTAAGTGCATAGCTCCCATTTAATTTATGTGGAGAGGCATTGCTTACAGCATGTCATGTGCACAATAGAGTACCTTCCAAGAAGATTAAAGTATCTCCATATGAGTTATGGAATAGAAGGAAACCAAACCTTGATTATATCAAAGTGTGGGAGTGTTTAGCCTTTTATAGAGTGGTTGATCCAAAAAGAACAAAATTAGGACCAAGAGCTGTGAAAAGTGTGTTTGTAGGTTATACTGAAAATTCAAAGGCGTATAGGTTATTAGACTTAAGCTCTAATACAGTGGTGGAATCAAAAGATATTGAGTTTATTGAGAATAAATTCAATAAAGATTCCATGGATGCTTTGATACCTACTCAAACACAACAATGTGACTCTAATCCTAATACTACTTTGGGTGGTACTAAAAGGATTGAAAGTGGTTCACCAAGTGAACAAAGAAAGAGTTAAAGGGTAAGAAAAGTAAAGGACTTTAGTCCAGACTTCGTTTCTTATCAAGCTCAGTTGTTTCTTGTTGAAGGAAATAGACAAGTGGTCCTAAATAAAATACCTATAATGTTTAATACAGAGGATGATCCTAAATCATATGAGGAAGCTATGGCTTCTAAAGATTCAGCTTTCTGGAAAGAAGCTGTGAATGATGAGATGGACTCAATATTATCCAATAATACTTAGGTATTATTGGATCTACCTACTGGTTCTAAACCAATTGGTTGTAAATGGGTATTTAGAAGAAAATATAATACTAATAGACCAATACAAACCTTTCAAGCAAGGTTAGTGGCAAAAGGCTTTAAACAAAGGGAATGAGTAGACTATTTTGATACCTATGCACCGATGGCTAGGATCACATCTATTCGTGTGTTGTTAGCTCTTGCATCCATATACAAGTTGATTGTACATCAAATGGATGTTAAGACAGCTTTCCTAAATGGTGATCTTGATGAGGATGTTTACATGGAACAACTTGAGGGTTTTGTACTTCCTAGAAATGAAAAGAAAGTTTGCGAGTTAGTCAAGTCTTTGTATGGCTTGAAACAAGCTCCAAAACAATAGCATGAGAAGTTTGACTCAGCAATTTTGTCGGATGGCTTTGTGCACAATAGTTCTGACAAATGTATATATTCCAAATTCACAAAGGAATATGGAGTCATTGTATGTCTTTATGTGGATGATATGCTCATATTTGGTACAAATATGAAAGGTGTATGTAAAACTAAAAAGTATCTATCTTCTATGTTTTAAATGAAAGATTTAAATGAAGTAGATACTATTTTGGGAATCAAAATTAAAAGACACAGTGAAGGATTTTCATTGTGTCAATCTCATTATGTTAAGAAAGTGCTTCAAAGATTTGAACATCTTAATATAAAGGAAGCAAATACACCTTTCGATCAGAGCATAAAGTTGGGTGAAAACACTAGAAGAGCAATTGCACAGCTCAAGTCTGCTAGTGCTATTGGTAGCATGATGTATGTTATGCATTGTACAAGACCAGACATATCGTTTTCAAATGGCAAACTTTCTAAATTTACAAGTAATCCAAGTGTGGATCACTGGAAAGCAATTTGTAGAGTTCTTGGTTATTTAAAGAAAACCATAAGTTTAAGACTCTTTTATTCCAAATTTCCTGCTGTGTTGGAAGGTTATTCGAATGCTAGTTGGATTACTAGTGTGAGTGATAACAAATCCACGTCTGGTTGGATATTCACTCTTGGTGGGGGTGTCATCTCTTGGGCATCAAAGAAACAAACCTGTATTTCTCACTCCACCATGGAATCAGAATTTATAGCCTTGGCGGCAATAGGCAAGGAAGCGGAATGGCTAAGAAATATATTGTTAGACATAGAGTTGTGGCCACAACCAACACCAGCCATTTCGGTGTACGGCGATAGTGAAGCCACATTGGGCAAAACATACAGTAAAATGCATAATGGTAAGTCTAGAAATATAGGTCTAAGACATGATTACATAAGACAATTAATAGAATCTGGTACCATTTCAATTGTCTATGTAAGGTCAAATAGTAATTTGACAGACCCTTTAATCAAAGCAGTGTCTCGAGATATGGTTGGGGTAACATCCATTGGAATGGGACTAAAACCCTTCTTTCAAGAGAATCACTAATAGTGGGAACCCAACCTCAAATTGATTAACTCTAAAGAGGTTTAAAGGGTAATAACAAGCTATTAATATGTGGTGAGTAAAAGCACTAATTTTTTATGTCTCATTCAGGATGGATTAGTGCAAACGGTTACAATGTAATTAAGGATGAGTTTTATACTCTTAATGAAGTTCATAAAGTATAAATGTCTGTGTAACAGGGACATAAGAAAGAACTTCACCTTTGTGAACATAGAAATGGTGCTGCTTCTAGCAAGAGTAAAGGGTTTTCTCTTGTAAATGTTCACTAAACCGGGAAGAGCACAAGGCCATAATAGTGCTAACAACAGTGGATTTTTAAATGTGTTGTGGATGTTCTCATGTGTATGTTGTTTCCAATTTCAACACATAAGAGTTTTGGTTTAAGCACCAAGCCATCATTAACTCTGTTGATTTCTTGAGCAATTACACTAAAGGGGGGTTTAAGTTGAAAGACACCTTTCATTATGCATGATAGAATATCAATCAAGTAAGACATATATTATTACAACCTAGTGGGGGATTGTTGTATATATAGGTATATACAAGGACAGATTGTAATAATGTTGTTTGAGTTTAGAGAATATTGTTTCATAAAATGAAAATTCAGGTTTTGAATTTTTAAAGTGAAAATTCTAGATTAAACAATTTCGATCGGTCAAAGCTTTGGCTCGATCAATCAAAATGATAAGAAAAAAATCCTAGAGCTTCTGCCTGGTTCGATCGCTAGTCAATTCCTGTTCGATTGATCAAAAAGAGCATTCGATCGATCGAAAGAACCTATCGATCGATCGAAACTCAAAAGCTGAATTTTCTGCAGAATTTTTCTGGTGACTGTTCGGAAAGGTTGAAGAGGTTTCAAGCCTTGTAAACGGTTTTATGAAACATTTTAACTCTCTATATGTGTCTTTTGATGAAATATAACCCTATGAGTATAAATAGAGGCTTATGTTCACTTGAAAAATAATAAGTTAGAGAGAAATACAAAAAATCTTGTGGTTATTCTCTAGAATTGCTATCTGTAGAACCTAACATCTTGGTTGTATTATGGGGACAAATTTGCAATAACCCTTTAGCAACAATAGTGTGGGGGGCAAATATTGTCTAAGTAAAATGATATTGTGCCTCCAAATTATCTATTTTCTGTTTGTCTTTTGTGTTAACCTTGTTCTTTCATTATTATTTTGTATAATATTCTCAATAAAAATCACATTTAGATGTAAAACAAAAAACTTGACTCTGTTTCAAAATTTACCTCAATATCCCTGCTCTCCTTGAAACTTTTACAAATTTATTGCGCACTAAAAGAAAAATCTCCTACGAACTCAGCGATGCAGTAGAACGAAAGAATCGTTGCCTCAAGCCAACAACCTACTTATTTAGAAACACGATGACACAAAAATATATGTCAAATAAGTTCAATTACAGTAAGCTAACTGGCCCAGCTCTATATTCATAAATCATTAAAATAACAGAAAACTAGAAATTTTGAAATAAAATTATTTGTATTCAATTCCAAACCTTGCTCATTAATGTAAGTGATGCTATCCAAAGGTGGCTACTAACCTCAATTAGCACCTCTTGATATTTTCAATAAAAACATCTAAAATTAAAATCTTCTAGCTCCCAACTAATGAGTCTTTTGTGTGTGTATATATATTTATTTATTTATTTTGTGTCAATAATGGCCTCCTTCTCATTTCTTATTGTCTCTCACCTAGTCACCTTGTATCGATCAAGCTGATCAAACAATATACATTTTTAGTCTTGATCAATTCTTCTCTCTTTTTTTGAAAATTCAATATTAAATTGATGTTGTCCATGGAACAAATGTCCATCTTAATTTCACCTTATCACAATTAACCCTGACTTCCCCACATGGCATCGACGAGAATAAATTTCACTAACTAGCATGGATCAATTCCACACTCATAAGCCATTATACCTAGTGTTCATTCCGTGGTAGCTCGTTTTACTAAATTTTGTAAGATGTGTGAATAGCTAGAAAAATGCTAGGTATCTCAATCTTGTTCTCGAGTCCTACAACTCACTCATCAACTTTAGACCAACAATACAGGAAATCTCTTTAGTAGAATTCGTTGATAGCCATGCATTAGTAAAAAAAAACTTGTTGATGAAGAGGATCTTATTCTCCTTATTCTAAGTGATGTTGGACCAACCTTTGAAGCAATTGTAAACTCCAGTCCAGCTTTTATATAAATAAATAAATTTATTTATTTATTTATTTAAAAGTCCCTATCGATATGATATTGGGACATTGAGTTTGTATTGAGGGTTGAAGAAAGACACCAAGAGTTCTATGATACTCCATCCGAGAATGAAAAGTTTTCAATTAGATGAAGGAAGAGAGTATTTTAACACTGCATGCCAAAATTTTGTCTCCTCCAATAGAATTTTTGGTTGCGTGTCCTACTTTCACACTGTTAGGCTATATAGAGCCTAGTTAATTAACTTGTGTTTTATGATCCGGATTATGAACTGACCCTATATAAAAGTGCAACGGTTTTAATAGGAGATTTTTTAAGGTTTAGTCCATGGAAATAGTAAATCACTGTAATAGATTTTCTGCTGCATCTTGTATTTTTCCTTGAAAAAAGTAAATCACTGTAACTTCATGGACATAGGTAAATTGCAGAACCACAAATTTTTTGTGTTGTGTGTTATTTTTCTATCTGTTTTTTTTTTTTTTTTTCCATCTCACATATCTAGGAATTTGTGTAATTTCCCAACACACACCCCAACAGATTTTCTCCTCTCGCACATGTTGAAATGGACACTAGTTTCTGGGTATAATCCTTCAATCGTGCTATTTATCTCGTAAATCGTTTACCAATTAGAGGGTTGGGCATTGTTTCTCCTTATGAAAAACTTTTTAACTACATTCTCGATTACTCATGCATACGTGTTTTTGTATGTGAGTGTCTTCCTTGCCTATGACCTAATAACAAACACAAAATTGATTCTCGCTCTAGAATTAATCGCCAAGGCTATCGTTGTCTTGATGGGAGCACAAATCGTGTCTAGTTTTCACGTCATTTTGTATGTGCAATTCTTTTTTCTTTAAGTCCCACTCCCACAAGGATTCTCCAAATTCCTCCTCTGCCATGGTATTGCTTCACCTATTGCCTTGCTATCCACATATCAAAAATTTCTCTTAGCCCTTGCTCACCACTCACTCAAGCAAACCCTCAACAAGAAAGTTCACTCATCACTCGCTTGACTCACTCTAGCAAAGCCTCAGCTAGTAACATAGCCCGTCACCTACTCAACCAGTTACTTCAACCGCCACTCACTCGCCACCTACTTAAGCGAACCCTCAACCAAAAATTCCCCTCATCATCTCCTTCCCTTGACCTCCTTCAAGCGATTAACCATGTTGAAAAACCACCATCTCATGCTATGGTCACCAGTTCCTAAAAGGAACATCACCATGCATTACTTTTACTTGCTTCTGTTGACACTGACCTTTGTTGAATTCTTTCAAATTTTATTAGCTAGACTCGTAGAGAACCCCACTAGAAAGAGTCAATGTGTGTTGAATTCGATGCACTTCAACAAAATGGAACTTGGTCCCTTGTATCACCTTTTTTTTTTTTTTTGATAACCTTGGTCCCTTGTATCACCTACATCCTACATGCAACGTGCTCTCCAATAAATGGGTCTATAAAATAAATGGAAAGTCTGATGTTAAGCAATTCTTATTCAAAGCTTGTCTTGTTGGTAATGGCCAATAACCTAGATTCGACTATAATGGGACTTTTAGCTCTGTTGTTAAACTTAACAGGTGTTACTGATAATTTTTAAATTAGATCATATATAAGAAAATTCTTCTTAAGTTCTGTTAAGTCTAATGGTGTTTTGTTGGCTAATTCCTTGTCAAAAAAATTTTGTAACTTTCATTCAAATATATTATATTTTGTTTTGGTGGGTTGCTGTGTATTTAGGGTAGTTCAAGAGCTGAAAATTGAAGCTGCTGGAGCAAGATTTTTGTTCGATCGAAACAACATCTCGGTCCCACGAATTGGACATGCGGCTGCCATTTGAATTTCAGTTGGGCCAATTTCACTTGACTTTCGTCCGACCCTTGATCGACCAAAATGGGCAGAGCAACAGAGAATTCAGTTACGAACTTTCTCTACCATTCAAGCCTCTTCCCAACTTATATGTAAACCTCATTTTACACAAAATTAAACCCTAATTCCAATTTGAGAGTTGAGAGAAACCCTTTAAATTGTGAGAGCCAAACACCTACCCTTTCGCACTCACTATAGCCAAGTCATTGACAGGACATAATTTCCATCACAATAAAAACCATCTCTAAGTGTTGAGAGTTGATGTTGTTAGATTCTAAAAATTTAAAACAACTGGCAAACTGTGAATACAAACTTGTCTAGATATAGATCTTAGAGTTTACAGGTATAATTAGACAATGTTCAAGGTACTGCAAGTCAGAATACAAGAACAAGGAAGCTGCAAGTTCAGGAATTTGAAACATGTCAGGCTCAACTGATCGAGAAAATGGTTCGATCGATCGAAAGAAGATTCTGCAGAATTTTGATTTTGGCCCAACAGCCCATTAGTCCATCAAGTGATTAGGTTTCAGATCTAATTCACATAGTATTTAAAGGAAAACTTAAAGCACGTTTTGTAGAAACTTTGGAGCTTCTCTTTTGAGATCTAAAAGGTACTGTGTCTTCTCCTTTCAAAGTCAATACCGGAATTCTTTCTACACACAATCTGAACCAGTAGATCTGAAGTTACTGCATACCAATCATTAAAGGTGCTAGATCTAACATTCAAGAGTGGTCTTAAAGTCATAGACTGGAGGTCTATGTGGGAGACCTAAAGTGTGAATTAGAGGTTCATGTAAGAGCAGATCCACATCAAAGAAGTTTGAGAGGTTCAGAGCTCAATTTGGTAACTATAATTAGATTTACTATGAATTGGTATTTTTGACTATAAATCCCAATTTGATATAGTGGATTGTTTTCTTGTGACCATTTTCCTCAAGTTTTTTACCTTGAAACTAGTTTGTTTCATTGTTTTCCTGACTCATCACATCTTGTGTTATTTAGTTTTCCACTGTGCATGATATGTTTGATATATGTTTAACCTAGATCTACATAATTGACTTACGTAAGAACTTGGCTAATTAATTAGGTTAAATAAACTGTTTTTTCCAGGGGTCTAAAACTTTACAGATGTGATTGTTGGGAATCATTGGAGCACACCCATTTTCATCCAAGGACACTTGGAGATTGCAATTGGAGCACAATTGTGGATCTGGCAACTAGATTGAGGAAAGGATTTGGCAAAATCGGTTGCAAGAAATAGCATGGAAGGCTAGAGTACATAGATAGCACTAGGCCTAGAGGGTTTTGTGTGTGTCATGTACTGCAACTATTCGTTCTAGTGCATCATTTCAATGTGGTGCCGCAGAGAGATTTTCCTTCTCGGTTTTTGTGTTTTGCTCTTCAATAACACATCCAAACTTAGTGTTATCTTGGGTATTGTATCTCTAATTTTCTATGCATTTTACTTTTCCTATGTTCTAATGTGTTCATATAAACAATTGTTGGTATTCATGCTTATATCAATTGGTTAATCACATAAACTTGGTGTTAATTGATAAATTAGCCTAATTAATTAAGCCATAATTAAAAGTTGGAGTCTAAAATATTACCTAGGTAGCATTCTAAAGTTCTTTTCAAACAATTCAAGAAAAATAAGTAGCAAAATGGGCTCATTCCACCTATTAGAGTTGTCTCAAATAAGAGGCATCATAAGCATATATGCATACATGCTCTTAAATTGGTTTTCTATTTCTTCCCAACTAGAAAAGGCAGCAACTTCAACCTGACCATAAATGTATGATAATTATTCCCCACATAAAAGAGACGTACATATCTAAGTTAAAATCTAGCAAAAGAGTATGACATCTTACATTTACAAAATTCACTTAATGGAGTTTCCTAGATCGTATGCTTGGGGCTTAGTAACAAAGCTCCATATCTACAGTTAAACAGAATTAAAAAGAAAAGTGTTAAACATAATTTACAAACACCGCTCAACTCAAAGATCAACAAAATACGGAAAGACGCACTAGCAATATATATTCTTTTCGAAAAGGTTAAACATAATTTACAAACACCGCTCAACTCAACGAAGAAACGTTAAACCAAGTAAAACAAAGTAACGACTTCGACCTTATAATTTGATTAATTTCATAATTTGTTTCCAACAAATTAGTTAAATAAAATATATTAGAGAATGTTTGGTTCATTGTGATGTATCTTTGATGTGATACACATTACGATGACGTGACATTAAAGTTTTTAGTTTATTTTATTTTAATTTTTTCAACATTATCATAATCAAAAATTACAAAATATATCACATCACTTTAATCTCATCACCTTCCTAAATAATGTAATATTATATTCTTATATTAAAATTACATTAATGTAAGATTACAATAATGTAATATTACGGTATAATGTAACATCACGACGAACCAAATGCACCTTTAATATGATCCTTAGTAGCTTAGAGTTATAAAATGGTAAGTTATTATAACATCCCATTACCAAAGTGCCAAATTTTATTTGTTGTTTTAAATTTTTTATTATTCTACAATACTATATACTTTTTGAAATATTTTTTTGATAATAACCCACCATTTGAATTGTTCGAAATGAAAGTTAATGTAAAAAGAATAATTTTTTCAAATAAAAAGAAGGAAACATTGATACTCTCATGTTTATTTAAAAAATAGAAACACTACAATCTCTTTTTAAAAAAAGGTATATATAGAACATTTTTAAAATTTTCAAGTGTATTATCATACTTTTTAGATACTTCTAAGCTAATTTCTTTTTCTTTTTCTTTTTAAGTAATCAAATGACTTATTCGAATATCTTATATTTAGTTTTATCTTTTTAACTTAATCTAAGTATGACTAATGTTGATTATTTTTCTTTATGTCTTTTACTTTTTGAAATATATTATACATACTTATAGTCACCTTGAAATTTGAACTACCTTAAGGATAACAATCATTATAATAAGTCTCCACTTTAATAACACTAGGGAAAAAAATAAAATGAAATAATAAATTGACTAGACACACAAAAAATATATTTTACAAATATACTATATTTCATATGTTAATTAACATTTTTTTTTACTTATATTTTACTTATATTGATGAATATTTTTTGAATTTATTTACCTTCAACCTCTTTAATTTTGTTATCTCTGGATTAAAATATTGGCTCTGACACTAGTTGTGGAAGTATAAACCTTAACACAACCATGTGGCTACTTAAGAGGAGTTTAGGGTTTTTGGAGATTGAGATTCCTTAAGGTTCAAGTTTTATAAATTCTAGTTTGGTTGTTCTTACTAAAAAAATGGTACTTACAAGAATTCTCCTGTTTCTCATATATCTAGATGCTAGCTAGTAGGGTTAGGAAAAGACCGAAGAGCGTGGAGCCTTGAAATTTTAAGTTAATGTCAGATGCCCTGGTGGCTTTGCATGGAAAGTATAACTGTAAAATCGAATACAACATAAACATAGACATAGACTACTGAGTCTCCTTATTTTCTTGCTCATTGCAATGACTTCCTAAGATAAGCTGTTCAAAGTCCACTCAAGGTTTTGAAACCCGGACCGGACCAGACCGTACGATCCGATTGGAAAAACCGCGAACCTCTCAGTTTTGCGGTTTTTTTAGCTTCAAGAACCGCTCTATAGGAAAAAAGCAGGAATCCGTGCGAACCGTGGTCGGACTGTACGGTTCTAAGAACTGTGACCGGTTTTTGAGGTTCAGACGGTTTCTTTTTGTTTCAGCTTTTCCAATGAATTTTGGCCAATACACCGGTATGAAGTTATGATCAGATCTAGAAGAAATGAAAGAACACGAAGAAGAACAAAGATCGGAAGGAGATTTGATAATTTCAGATCTTGAACAAAGGGATTTGTAAGGAAAAAAAAAAGAACCAGAGAAGAAGAAGAAGAAGACAAGTTCCTCAAAAAAAAAAAAAAAAAAAAGAGAGAGAGAAGAACATAACGAAGCAGGGTCTGCGCCAAAAGAAACTCCACACTTGCTTAGCAAATAAACAGTAAACACAAACTACATCAAACCAAAAAAACAAAAACACAAATTACAGTAACACGTATCTTCGTCTTCTCCTACTGCTTCTTCTTCTTCTTTCTTCTTTTTTTTCTTCTCCTCTTTCTTTTTTCCGTTGATGGAGCTCTGTAATTTCCTCATTTTCGCTGAGGTATGTGTTTCTCTTTCTTTCTTTAGCCTTTTGTTACTTTTTTACTCCTTTTGAATTCCTAAGTCCCTGTACCTCACGTGGCTAACTTGGAAATGATGAAAGGTTTTAATTTTTTAATAAAAGCAAAAAAATTTCAGCCATTAGATTTAGATATTTTTTTCAGCTGCCCAACGTGATGTAACATGCATTGATAGGTGCATTAAATATTTTAAGTATTTTTGGGAGTAAGAGAGGTGCTAGGTCTACAAAAATTTTACAACAAATCATAAGTGGTTAGTTGTTATTGGTTCAAATTTGAACCTAACACTAAGATTACTTTTTTGCCCTAATAATAACAACCAGTAACAATTTGTCACTTAGGATTTGTTGTAAAGATGTTGTTAAAATGTTATGTACATATCATTTCTCTGATAGTAATGGGTAGTATCACAATATTTTACACAATTTTTTTCTATAATTTGACACATGGCAAAGTGTGAGGTAATGAAAAAAAAAATTATGGGCTTACATCTCTACCACTCACATCTCGTCACGTGGCAAATTATGGCAAAATTTGTATAAAATGTTATGGAACTATTATTGCTCTAATTTTAATTAATATTTACAATTAAGTATATAATAATTATTAAATAATTATTTCAATTTAAAATTATTAAATAATTTAAATATTTTATTTTATTTTATTTGAGTGTCTTTCTAATTCTTATATTATAATAATAATAATTATTATTATTATTATTATTATGATTATTATTATTATTATTATTATTACAAGTTTAACTAATCAATATATAAATAAATAAATAGATATTATATTTAAATTTGCTTAGGATTTGATATTTCTTATTTGTCTTGTAAAAGTTATGATAAGAAAATATATATTTGAAATATAGATATTCACATTTAATTGGATTATTTTAGTTAATTTAATATTTTTATATATAAAAAAATTATTATTAAATTAATTATGACGTCATCACAGTTCGACCCCGGTTCGACCTCAAAAACCTTGAACCTCTCTCTTTTACAGTTTAATGAACGGTCCAGGTTTCAAAACCTTGAGTCCACTGGGACAGAGTCTCCTATTCTCCCTCACGGCCTCAAACTATCACTACCAATTTAACAAAGTTAGATGGATGAGTTTATGTCATCACATCAATTGCAGGTGGCATTTACCTATTAAAGAGGTTAGTTATGAAAACTTATACATTTAATTTGAAAGATAAAAGCTAGTTTTGAAGATTAATATATAATCTAGGGGTGTGCATGGGTCGAGTTGGATTAGGTTAAGGGGATTTTTTTACCTAACCCACAATGGTGGGTTAAAAAAAATTCAACCCAACCCAACCCATCACATAAGTCCAACCCAACCCACATGGGTCGGGTTGAACCCATGGGTTGGACAATTTTTTTTTATTACTATATTATTAAATTGAGCAGAAAAAAATATAAATATAAATATATTAAAAAAACCCAAAGATTAGTATCAATGTAACTCCTTAAAGGCAAACAACACTAATGACTAAACAACACTAATGACTAAACAACAAGAGTAATTTACTAGGGTTTGTGTGAACTAATTGGCTTTTATATAAGATAAGAAGAGCAAGTTATTTTAAAAAAAATTATTAATAATATAATATATTTTAAATATATATTAAATATATGGGTGGGTCAGGTTGGGTCGGGTTTGGCGGGTTTGGAATTTTATGACCCGAACCCAACCCGACCCGCTATCAAAAAAAAAATTGTAACCCAACCCGGCGGGTTGGGTTGGGTTGGGTCGGTTTTTGCGGGTTGGCTGCACACCCCTAATATAATCCTTTTAAGGTTTTTGATCAAACAGTGTGGTCAAGACAATATATTAACTGCAAGGGTAGGGGCAAAAAGGAAAGTACTTTGGTTTCTCATCTCTAGTTGGTAGGGGCAAAAAGGAAAGTTTCAATTTTTTAAAAGAGAGAGTTTGGAAAAAACTATAAGGGTGGGAAGGGAAATTGCTATCTCAAGCAGGTCGTGAAATCCTAATCAAATCTGTTATCCAAGCCATTCCTACATTCACTATGGGGTGCTTCAAACTACCCCTTGGTTTGTGTAATGATATTGAGGTTATGATAAGAAAGTTTTGGTGGGGTCAATGTGGGAACTCAAGGAAGATACACTGGTTGAAATGGGAAGAGATGACAAAATCAAAATTGGTGGGAGCTATAGGTTTTAGAGATTTGTCAATGTTCAATGATTCTCTTCTTGCTAAACAAACTTGGAGATTGCTAAAAAATCCAGATTCACTATTATCCAAGTGTTCAAGGCAAATTTTATAAAAATTCCTCAATTTTTCAGGCAAAGGATTCTAGATCGGCATCCTATGCTTTGGCGGAGTATTTTGAAGGGTAGGGACATTATTCAGCGAGGGGCAAGGTGGAGAATTGGGAATGGAAAATCAGTGAAAATTTGGCAAAGTCATTGGCTGCCTCGGAAACATCCACCATTGGTTTCCTCACCTATGATTGCATCCTTGGAAGAAGCAAAGGTTGATATGTTAATCAATGTTGATTCAAGGCAGTGGAACCCGGACCTGGTTGATGGGATTTTTCCTCCTGAAGAAGCTGCACTAATCAAAAAAATCCCATTGGCAAGGTGCGAAGCAGAGGACTCATTGGCCACTGACACAGGACGGCAACTATACCAGCAAGTCAGGTTACAGGTTTCTAAAAGAGGAGGCTGAGGTGCGACCTTTGGCAGGCTCAGAATCTGAGGACACAGGTTTATGGAAGGGGATTTGGGCTCTTAAGGTTCCGAATCAGGTGAAGAATCATCTATGGAGAGCTAGCCGATCGAAATTCACTATTAAATAAAACCAATCTGGTACGTCGCACTATCATTGCTAATGACATATGTGATCGCTGTCATGGTGCTGCACAGAAACCGTGGCCCAAGCTCTATGGGAATGCCCAGAAATTGATGTGGTTTGGAACGATGCAGCTCTGTGGCATTTTTGTTTCACTTCTGAGTTCGTCGACTTCAAACACCTGGCGGCATGGATTATAGCTCACCAAAAAAATTCTGAGATGTTTGCCATGCTAGCTTGGGCGATTTGGAATCAACGCAACAAGGTGAGGCTTCAACAACCCAGCTGCTCTCTCCATCTCTTGGCACAGACCACTAGGGATCTTCTTTAGGAGTTCAAATCGGTGCAACCAATTCCACCGCCACCAGTGGCAGTTCCGCGTGCTCGTTGGAAACCACCTTCAGCGAATTTCGTCAAAATAAATGTCGACGAAGTGGTTTTCCCCGATGAAAACAAATCTGGCATTGGGGTAGTTATTTGCAACCATGAAGGACAGGTGCTAGCCTCACAATCCTTGAAGCTTCATCAAGCGTATAGTCCTAGTGTTATAGAAGCTATAGCTGTTCATAGTGGGATCACCCTAGCTTCGGATATTGGATTTCACAAAGCTGTGGTGGAAGGTGACTCAAAGGTGGTGATGACGGTACTGCAACAGGGGAGGGAGATATTCACCTTAGCTCTACGCTTTTTACTCACGCTTTTTACTCAATTACACTACTCACACTAAGAGAGAGGGTAATAAGGTTGCTCACAGTGTAGTTAAATATTCTTTACATGTATCTGACGCAGTTGTTTGGATGGAAGATGTTCTACCACAAGTTGTTTCTATTTTACAGGCTGATTTAGCCAACATTCATTAATAAAATTGCTTGATCTTGTTCCTCAAAAAAAAAAAAAAACAATATATTAATCTACGCCAAGTGATTTTTATTTATTTCAAATTTATAAGTTTATATTTAAGTAAATGTATTTTTAGTCTAACAAAAAATAGATAATTAATTAATAACAATTATTTTTTTATAAGGTAATAATATTAAGTCCTCAAACAAATTGTTTATAAATGAAAATAGTAAGCAAATGAAAAGGTATCAATATCCGATTAATAAATCGTTAAAATAAATATGGACTTCGAATAAGTTATCTGTTTTAAGAACCTTAAATAAATTATATTATAATCAAATTAATGAATTAAAAAATTGTAACATGTGATATGAATTACAAATAAAATAGGTACATATATACTATAATCAAGTTTAGAAATGATTGAATTATAGCTTTTACTATTTGCTTTATTAATAACGAGCTTATAATCCTTTCAACCAAAAAAAACTAGCTTATATTCCACTTCTTGTATAATTTAGTAGAATAATATACAAAAGACTATTCTATTTTAATAAGAAAAAAGAGTGTAGTTTGTTAAACTATTTATATGCTTAGGGTCTGTTTGGATACCGCTTATTGCTAAAAACTGAAAACTGAAAACATTGTAGCAAAATAATTTTTAAATGTGTGAATAGTACCGTGACACCTAATTTTAAAGAAAAATTTGTTGAATTAGACAACTTATGGGTCCCGTGAACAGTGTACGGGACCCACTGACAGCACCAGTCCCAGTGCTGAAAACGCCAAAACGCAGCTTATCAACTGTATTCAAATGGTTACTTAGTTTTTAAAATAATTTCTATCGTGATACAATGAATTTTGTTTCATGTTTACTATATTTTTTAAAAAAATTATGTAAATTTATTTGATGCAGAAGCACTTGTTAGAATATTCATGAGATTAATTAATTATTAATAATAATAATAATCACCTTTTCCAACTTACCCTTTACTTCATTTTGAAAATTCGATCAGTGCCCTTTTTCATT
The DNA here is from genome assembly GCA_030021035.2 of Notholithocarpus densiflorus. NCBI lineage: Eukaryota > Viridiplantae > Streptophyta > Magnoliopsida > Fagales > Fagaceae > Notholithocarpus > Notholithocarpus densiflorus. The sequence goes on along the minus strand of JARYZH020000243.1, from coordinate 415,373 downwards.
AGTTTTATTTTTGATAATATTAAATTAAATGAGATAGTTTTAAAATTTTTAATTTTTTATTTTGAAAGTGTTAGGTTCTTAAGACTTTAGGAACTAATATATTAAAACTTCAATTTGTAATATGTTGGCAAACCATGATCAAAACATAGAGTTTAAGTTTAGGCTTGCTCAAAGTGTGTTTAATTGTAAAATTGAAATCGAGTGATTGCAGGATTTATTGGACAAAATCTGCAAGGCTAAATCGATCGAAAATTAGACTCGATCGATCGAAACTTGAGCAGATTTAATTTTCTGCAGAATTTCCAATTCAACCCAAGCCCATATGACGTGTAGGGTTTTGTGTTTCACTCCAAGTATAAAATGAAAAACCCTAGCTACGTTTTGTAGGTCTTTGGAGTGTTGTGTGTTGAATCTTTTGTAAGATCTAGAAGTGTTTACCTCTTTATACACACACATAAAGTTGTCAAGATCAAGATTCGCGTCAAAAACTTGATGATCTCTTCAGTTGCTGCATAAAGAACTTTAAAGAAGATCTAAAACCTTTTAGTGGAGTCTCAAAGTCACAAGTAGGAGAACTTGTGGTTGCAGTAGATCAAAGAAAGAACTAGTCAACGGACTCGGAGCTGTCACGTGGTCGTAGTAGTAAGTTTTCTACTCGAGATGGTAATAGGATGTTAGTGGTCTAAGTTCTATTGTACAAACTTCAATTCTTTCATAGTGGATCTATTTTATCTTGAGGATAGCTAGGTTAAATTCTCTCCAGATTTTTTACTGATTAGGTTTCCCTGGGTTATCATATCGTTGTGTTCTTTATATTTTCGTATTATTTACATGATATGATTTTATTGTGTTAACCTAGAACTGAATAATTTATCTAAGTAATCACTTGGCTAAATAATTAGGTTAAACAACTTGTGTTAAGGGGTCTAAAAACGTACAGAAAGAAAATACACTAAATAAAATTCCCTTAAGAAGTTGGATTTGTTTAACATGATAAACAAAATGAAACCAAAGGACTAGGTTTTTTTTTTTCTTTTTTGGGATTATAACAAGTGGGATTGGGGAATTCCAAGCTAAATTTTTCATGAGAAGACTTAGATAGTGTCATTAAACCATAAAACACTTCATGTAAAAGGTATTAATACATTAGATATAGATATAGATAACAAGCATATCTCAAGCTTAAGGAACCATTTCAATATAAAAATAACATAAAAGTAAAACTAAATGAGAACATAAACCCTAGCAAAACCCTAAGAAATAACATAGATATTTTAGACACAATCAAGAAAGAAGATAAGGGCATCGAACGGAACCTGAGCCGATAGTAGTAGTCTCATGTAAAAACATGAGTGCATATAAACGCTAGAAGAAACACCTTTGTCTTTGTAGTGTTTGGCTATCCTATTGGTTTTTTACGTATGATCTTAGATATGGTTACAACTTACAAGTGATCAAATGGTTTTCATTATGGTAAAGAAGAAAGAGCTAGCAGCACAACGCTATTGAAGGGAAATGGGGACCTCGAATTTTCTCTATCAATTGCTCCAAATTTATATAAACCAGAGGTGTAAAGAAAATTCCCATGGTCATACCAATTAAGATGCTAAGTATGACATTGACGCTCTTCTTATCGTTTTTTTCTTTCTTCTTTTAAAAGGTGTCTCAGGTTCTTTATTCCATGCATAGAGGAACCTATCTTTTGAAGAATGCAGCAGTGAATACTGTATCAAAGAAATAAGACTAAAGACTCAAGAATGCAATAAAATAAATATTGGAAAAGTAGGAGTATCATCTAACAAGAGTGGTCCATTATCGAATGGAAGAAAGAAAGAATTGAATTGGATTACTAGCAATAAACAATCTCTTTATTCTATATAGGAATCTATTTTAAGGAGTCTGCAGTAAATGTTTGTCGATATACTATAGCAAAAATGGTTAGGCTTAGATCCAGTGTCCAGTAATACTGAACCCGTTGAGATGATGACATGTATCTACTTTTAGACACGTATCACCATCTGACTGGGTTCAGTGCACTAGATGCACTAGACCTAAACCAAGTCCTAGCAAAAACGATAAGATTATAATAATTTATGTACTCTAACTGCAGTTCCTCTAATTTTGATCCTTAGAACTTCCTTTATTGTTCTAGAAGGTTATGTTCAGTAGACAAAAATGTTGAACAGAACACGTGAACGTGATAGGAGAACAAAATACTTTATCTTTCAATAAGACACTTGAAAGTACAACACTTTTGACTTATGGAAAACCTACGTATGACGCAAATAACGACTCAAATGAGTTTGGCCACCTATCTACTTGGTGCACCAAGTAGATACGTGGCCAAACTCGACTTTTACAATCCTTAACGCATTTACTTGTTTGTCTCGCTTGAAAATATTTTTAGGCTATGTTTTGATTCAATGGAAAATATTTTCTAACCAGGAAAAATTTTCAGAAAGAAATTATTTTCAAGTACTTCTGAAAAATATTTTCAAGTATATGGTAAATGTTATTTTCTATTATTTTCTCACATTTTTTTATCTCCCAAGCACATATATAATTTATAAAAAAAAATCGTGATCAAATTTGGGTGAGGCGGTGGGGGTGGTGGTTGGGTGGCAAATAGTGGGCTATGGGGGGGTAGGGGTTCAATTGATAAATTTTGGGAGACAAAAAATAATTTGCAAAAAATAAAAGTGTAAACCAATTTCAGTCACAAGTGTCTTTATTTTACGGTCAACTGAAAAACGTTATCCGATTGACCAACATTTTTCGTTGCTGAAACACCAATAAATGCATAAAATTTTATCCAAAAATCAATTTTCACCAAACTTGGAAATACTTTGAAAAATATTTTTTAAGTGTTTGATTGTATTCATGAAAATGCTATAGAAAACATGTTTTCTATTAATTTACCACATTTTCTTAGCTTCCAACCATAATAATACTAATAATAATAAAGGAAAAGTTTGGATAATAAAAAAATTATTAGAGAAAGAAAGTGGCAATAGTGGTAACAAGCAACAACTACTGGTGACTAGTGATTGGCAACGGCAATTGGAGACGAGTCAATGGGGTTGAGGTTGGGCTAATGAGTTTTGGGTGAGTCATAAAATGTTAAGATCGCAAATATTAAAAAAAATATATATATAGTTTAGTTTCAAACTGGTTTGAATTTATCTTTTTCCAACCAATTATATTGTTAGGGTCATATTTTCTATGTAATTGCCTAATCCTTTGACAAAATGCACTTTACTTGTAAATTGGGTAGATCTAAGTTAGGTTTGATACATATCAAGTGATTGTATTAAAGACATGAAGATTGATCCAAGAAACAAGTGAAGAAAAGTTGTTTTACTAAAGTTTGACAGATAGCTCGACAAAAAGCTGCTATCGAGACTTAATGGCCAGCTCGACACAAGCTCGATCTATCGAGCTTTACGAATTCAAAATTTCCAGATCTGAATTTCGGCCCATGTTGATGTATTTTTTTAGGGTTTCTTTTCTTACAACCTTAGACATATATAAGGCTTATTTTAAAAGCCGTCATACACGAATACAGAGATGAGGAGTTTAATTTTTTCTGTGTGAAGCTACTGCGTTTGTATATCATAGGATTTTGTAACCAAGTGCTTCCTAATCTTCATCGTTTATGAAGTGAAAAACTTTGCAGCCAACAACAATCGTTCAAGTTGCTGAAATTAGTCACGTACAAGGATCCATGCAAAGGAGTTAGTCACAGATTGGAGATTTGTGCATCAAAGGAAATAAGGCTACTATAAGATTAAGTCCAATTGGGTATTGAAGCAAAAGTTCAACTGTAGGTTAGTACTTTGGGATAGGCCAGGGTAGTGGTAAGATTCCTCATACTTAAAACTGCTTGATTATTGATTAGTAGATTCTTAGGAGTGATGACCTTAAATTCACCCGGTAGGATTTTTGCCTTGCGAAAAGTTTTCCCCATTTGTCAACAAATCACTGTATCAATTTAATTTCTGTTGCATTTAGTTTATTTGGTAATTTGTTGGTGCTTCCACGATTTGCATGTAACTTGACCTAATTAATCAACTTGGGTAATTGAATTAATTAACCAGGGTCAAGCTATCTTAACCCAACATATATGACAATTTATATTTTTGAAACACCCATTATGTTACAAGTAAAGGCACTCTCCATGTGTAATTTTAGTTATTTAACTCTTTTAATGAGTCATAAGAATTGTTTTAAATAACACACATGAATAATCTTATAAATTGTCAAGTCATGAGTTAAAGGATATAACTTCAAACTGAGTTGGACCCAAACTTTATCCTTTTTAAAAAACTTGTGGTTGAAATTTACTTCTACAGGAAGTCTCTATAGGAATCATGAGAGATATCTTGTAGAAATTTCCACAGAGAAAGAGAGAGACAAATGGAAAGATCACCCTCTAAGCCATACATACAACTGAGATTCCCAATTAATTACATTTCTTAATGTACAACAGATTTCCAAAAAAAAGCTAAGAAAAAAAAGAGCACATGTATTATTGGCATAAGATCTACTGTGCTTGTACACAACACCCATCACACTATAGGAGTTGTTGATGCTTGTAGTCGTTATTTTCTAGAGAAAGAGAGGCAGTGCTCGATTTTTAACAAAAAACTAGTCGCTAACCCGTGCAATGCATGGGAGATTACTAAAAGTAAAATTTAATGAATGCAAAGCAATTATGCAAAATACTATTTAAATTAAAAGACAAATATTAGTAAATGTCGTTATCCTTAATTGTTTGTGTTACATCCAAAGTTTCATATCTAAGTTACTACAATACTACTTGTAGCAATTGAAGCTCACAATATAAGTATATTATATGAGGCCAAAACTTATATTATCTTCAAGCTCCCCTTAGCCTTACAGAGTCCCTAACCAAATTTCTTTTGTATTGAATTTGATTTCAAAGGACTTATTCAAAATTATTTGAATTAAACCTCACAAAATAGAAAGAAAAAATAAATAACATTACAACATTGTAGCTGATTAATATACAAATAAACTACCAATTTAACATGATAAATCACTATTAGTAATTTAGAAAGCAAAAATTAACAAAATTAAAGTTGTTACCCATTTAACCTAAAACTTTTCATATTCTAAAATTGTCAAACACCATTAACAAATAACTATTGATATAAAATATTCAGTAATTACTTCAACACTGCAAGTTGTTCATGCTGTAAAAAATTTGAGAGAATAACATAGCAAGCATCTTAAACTTTTTCTTGCTTGGATCCTACAAAACTATTACGATAATGTTGGAGGCAAAGTAAAAGATTAAAAAAACTGAAGAAGCAAGCGGTTTGGCTAGCATACCAGCTAGTTAATTTATATCAAAATACATAAAAATCTTACAATCAAATAGAGTCCATAAGTAAATAAATACATGTAGTACAATCAGATAAATAAAAACTTTGTCAAGATGATCAAGTTTGGCAATGAAGAAGACGTAGCAGCTATTGATGAGGGTAATCTCTATCTTAAACTTATGATAATGATGAAGATGCAACAACTACTAATTATGCAGATCTAGCACAATCTTATTTTGATTCTGATGGTGTTATAAAAAGCATCAACCACTAGTCTTCCACATGACTCGTCCATCCAATAGCCAGGTAAGACGAACCAAAAACAAGATGATCATTCCGAGCGTCTTGAGTGAACTCGTCCTCGTATGGACGAGGTACCATGAGGATCTCGTCCGTCTTCACAATCGTTTGGACGAGATCTACATAAGAACTGAAGACGATAACGCAAGTCATCCATAATGAGCTCGTCCGTCCTTGATAAAGGATGGACGAGTTCATTAAGTTAGACTACTATGTGTGGATTTCTCCATTAAGTATTATACGACCCAAGTCCAACTGAGATAACTCTCATGGCGGTTATGGAAGTTACTCCATATCTTCCGGACCCCTTAAAAATGGGAGCGGTTATCAAACAACTAACCGTTTCACACATGCTATATAAACAGTCTTCGATGAAAAGGTAAGGGGATTCAGACACTTTTTTGGGAGAAATAATCTTCTTTTCACAGAAAATTACAAATTCACTAACTTCATCATCGGAGGACTTTTGGCCGGTCACCACCGGTCCCCTCTGACTTAGTTTTTGTTTTCAGGATCAAGCCTTAAGATTATCAACGTTCGAGACATTCAGCCTTACTGATTTCTTTGTGCATATCAGATTCAACTACAACAAAAATGACAATAATTACCATAAAAATATTATATATATAAAAAAATAAAATAAAATAAAAAGTCTTTTATGATATAGCCAAGAGTACAATCAAAACTAATAGAAGGAATTTTAAATCAATTTCAATGATGAAGGAGGGATTCACTTAAATGAGGAGACCAAGAAAGAAGGAGAAGTATCATGTTCTGAGTATAGTATTGAATTTTAAACTCTATAATTCAATTTGCTAACTACTAAAATACCTTAGCAAATTGAATTTCTGCAGGCACGGATTACATCATTCAATTGAATTTTTGCAGGCATGGATACTACTAAAACTCTATCATTCAATTTTCTAACTACTAAAACTCTATCACACGGATACTACTAAAACTCTATCATACGGATTACACAATATAAACCAATAATGTTACCGTCTCAAAAATTAAAAAAACAAAAACAAAATCAATATTAAACATAGAAACAAACAATCATATATAAGTACAAATAACCAACCTAAATACAGAAAAACTCATATATGACCCATAACACAAAAGAGGTAGTAACAAAATTAAAAAAGGAAAAGAAAAAAAAAACAGCAATAAAAAAGAACAACATGCAGGCAGCCACAAGAATAGAGATCAAAAGCAATTGGGATTTAGAGATACCTAAACTGAATCATCTAGATTTTCAGTACTAATATAGTGTGAGGAGAGGAAGAGATGAAGGAGTTAGAAAGCCAAAGTCTGGCATTAGGAAGCTGAAGGGTTGTCATTCGAGATTGTAACCGTGGAACACAAAGGGTTGCTATTTAAAATTGTAACCGTATAATACAAAGGGTTGCCATCTAAAATTGTAACCGTGGAACACAAAAGGTTGAGAATTATTTTCTTTTTATTAGTATTTTTAAATTTAAGAAAAACTAATTTTAAATTGTAGGAAAAATTTAGGAAAAATAATGATAATGACATGGCAGCTGATGTGGCTCAACCTGAGCATAGCAACATTAAATGCTACACTTCAACTTTTAGTAATATATAGATTTGAGGTGAGATTTTAAATTTCTCAAAAGTTACCAAATTATTAGTGTAAAGCCATTTAAAATCTCAAGATATCTCAACTCTATCAATTTATGGGCTCCAACATCACTAAATATCTTTTTATTAGATATGAATTTTGACAAATCCACTATTAGATTAAATTTTCTTTTCATATCTTTCATATTTGCAAAATTTTCAAAAAATCAAAAATCAATAGCTAGTTAATATGTTATTAACAAATGTTTAAATATCAAGTTTTTTGTAATATAATAAGATTATGCATAAAAAATAGTTTATAAATTGAATAGTAAATAACATCCAATTGAAACAAAATTTGACATACATATTAAAAACATGAGGAACATGCAATTCAATGTTAAATTTTCAAAATATGTAATTGTGGTAATTAATTTTTTTAGTGGGTGTTAAAGTCATTGGCTCCAAATATTTGGAGCCAAACTTTGTCTGAATATATAAATATCATTCGCCTTAAAGCTAATTAACTTTACTTAGAATTAGAAATTCCCAAACAAAAAAATTCCTATTAACTGATCTCACGTACTATAATGGCAATGTGGATTGTATTCTCTTGTTAAGCTCTCACAAATTTTCGCTTTTTTTTTTTTAATTTTTGGGGGGAAAAACCGGATATATTGATTTCATTACATCCCTTTGATGCTTCCTCCACCCAAGTACAAATCAAATCATGAAAAGTGAAAACCAGTTCATAGAGGAATTTGGTTACCTTTGATGCTCTCTGTCCAGGGGTTCGCATCTTCTGTTTTAGTCATGCCCTTGTTTGGGTCATGCCAGCCAGATATGCCAAATCGTTATAAATAACGATTCCATTCCAGCATCTTTGGTAATGGCATTTGCCTTTATAATTTATACACCAAATATGACTTGAGCTTCAGCCCAATTACCACATTCACAACCCATAAACAAATGACAATGTAAAATGACTTCAACAAAACTACTCATCACCATTCACCTCACATATCACATTGCACGCCCACTGTCAAAACTAGTCTCGTTCCCTGTTTGGCTGCTAAGAAACTACAAGAAAACGAAGAAACGAACCTACACACATACAATTCATCCACATTTTTTCAAGGATTTTTGTTGCCATCCTCTTCTATAGGAGATCTTATATTGATACTACAACTGCTTGAATGCAAGCCATTTAACAATTTGTTATGCGGGTCACTTTCTAGTTGAGTGTGTAAATATGACCAGGCAACTATCGTTGAATGAAACCAACCCAAAAATGAGTTTGATCCAAGTTCTCAGGTGGACCAAGTTAAGTAACATGTATAAGTGGTGCCTTGCTTGATAACTATCTTTCTTTTTCCTTTCTTTTTTTTAAAATTTCATGTATATGATTCATTTACCGCCTCTTAAGATGTGTTAATTAATAATTCATCAGTTAACAAGTTTTGAGAAAGAAATAAGGAAGATATAGTCTAACAGCCTCCATTAGTTGCAATGCTGCAATCCTGTAGCTTGGATCCCCTGCTCAAAATTAGGATGCAAGTTATGAAATCCATAGTGTTAATACTGTAGGGAATTAAACCAAATTCCCAACCTGTGAGAAACAAAAAATAGAGAAAGCACACGCCAAAAAAAAAAAATCACACGCACAAGACAGTATTTACGTGGTTCGGCAATTTGCCTACGTCCATGGAGTTGCAGGGATTTCACTATTATCAGGGAAGAATACAGAGTACAAGAATTGCGGCTACAATACTTTTTCTCTCTCTCTACAGAAGGCGGCAACAACAACCTACAATCTTATATAACCCTAATCACGGCAAAGTCGGTTTATATATTAAATGGGCCCAACCCAAGCCGTAGCCCATGGACTAAGCCTCAGTAAATCTCCCATTAAAAACCATACAACATTATTCGGGCCGGGTCGAGTCGTTAACCGGATCAAACATAAACTAGGCTCCACAAAGCCCAACAAATACTAATTTAACCAATGTTCACATTCTATTATTTAGTCAACTATCATGAACTGTTCGGCTACATATTATGCTTGGTCTGTTCAAAAAGTTTATCCAGCCAAATCATCAATTCATTTCAGCAACTTCTTAACCAGGACAATCCAAAGAAGCTTCTTTATCAGCGGTGGTTTCAAAACATGTTTGGAGCTATATTTTCCAACTCATTACATGACCATTTATAAGACTATTCATATGTAATATTTAAACAAGTCACATGACTCATTAAAAAAGTCATGTGTCTAAAACTACACATCATGGGTTGGATCAAGATAACTCCAAACATGTTTAAAGCCAAACTTTTTTCCAAAAGGATTTAAGCAAGAACTTGGGGCTGGAACGTTAATGTTTTATAGCAGGCAGCAAGGATTCAATTCCAGCATCTTTGGTAAGGGCATTTGCCTTCATAATTTATGCCCCAAATATGACTTGAGCTTCAGCCCAATTACCACATTCACAACCCATAAACAAATGATAAAAAGTAAAATGATTTCAGCAAAACTACTCATCACCATTCACCTCACATATCACATTGCACGCCCACTATCAAAACTAGTTTCGATCCCTGTTTGGCTGCTAAGTAACTACAAGAAAACGAAGAAACGAACCTACTCATACGAGTCCTCCACATTTTTTCAATGATTTTTGTTGCCATCCTCTTCTATAGGATATCTTATATTGATACTACAACTGCTTGAACACAAGCCATTTAACAATTTGTTATGCGAGTCACGTTCTATTTGAGTGTGTAAATATGAACAGGCAACTATTGTTGAATGAAACTGTAAAGTTGTGATTTACAATTATGTTTTGTGTTGACTTTATTCCAGACTTGTAGCAGCACAGAGAGGGCAAAGCAGAGAGAAGAGAGGATGGCGTGAGTGAGCTTCAGAGAGGGCAGAGGGCAAAGCAGAGAGATAAGAGGAATGAGGAATCTGGCATGAGTGTTATCTTTTGATTTATCAAAGGATAAAGTTAGATTTTCAATAAAATGTCAAGGGCAATTTGGTAACTGAACACAAAGTCCAACGGTAGGATTTATCAATGCACACGGCTTTTGGAAAATGCTCTAAACAACTCCATTGACAGAACGTGCATTCTCTTCACATTTTCAAAATGCAACTTTTTCTAAAAAGTTTCTTTTTAGACATCACCAAACGCATATATTACATTTATGGTTTCAAAAAGTGCTTTTTGGGTTGGGAAAGCTGAAACAAACAGGCACTTAAACAAGTCACATGACTCATTAAAAAAGTCATGTGTCTAAAACTACACATCATGGGTTAGAGTAAGATGACTCCAAACATGTTTAAAACCAAACTTTTTTCCAGAAGGATTTAAGCAAGAACTTGGGGCTGGAACGTTAATGTTTTATAGCAGGCAGCAAGGATTACTTTCATTGGTTCAGTCCTTTCATAGTCTCATAGATGTCAATGTACGCTATGACAACTTTTTTTGGGTGATAGTTAAGATGGTATTTCATTGAAACAAGCTGAAATCAGCCATCACAGATAGAAAGAGTACAGAGACAAACTGATTACAAACAAAGAAAAATTGCCAAACACATTAAAACAACAAGGACTGAAGCCTTTAGTATTGCTGCAGCAATACCCCATCTGCAGCAGAGTTCCCTTATGATAGAAAAAGGATACTGACCCTTATGTTCAATCCTAGCTTTCACTTGTCTCCTTATATTTTTGAATTTTGATCACTTGCTCCTCAGCACTCTCATTTCCATTATGTAAAATTTCTTTTCTTTTCTGCCTGATATGATACTCAACTGCACCTAAGCCAAGCTTGCAACATACGGCTGTAAAGCTCTTCTTTACCTTTTATATTAGCCCAAACTATGATTTTTTTTCCAATTTCCTTCAAGCATTTCCTAAAGACAAAGCCCCAGGATTGCCTTCCAAACTCTTTTCGTAAAGGAACACTAAGAATAAGTGATTCCTACTTTCCATCTTTAATCTGCACAAGAGATATAAAAAAAATAAAAAAATAAAAACCATCACCTCACACTCCCTACTTCACCAATCTATCTCTGATTCTTAATTTGCCATTCATATTAACCAACTGAAATAAGTATGCTTGGGATTGACTGTGGAAACCAAATCAGTTTCCACATCACTGCTAGAGCCTTGGATATAGCTCAAATTTAGATGAGATCCAAGATACCAATCTGCATCACCTAGACCACAGATGGAAGACTGTTCTGTATCCTGACAATAGCACCTAATCTTGTAGGTAACCAATTCCAGGTTCTATTACTAATAACACTTGACAATATGGCATCATACACCATTAAATAACCATGTTTTAAGTAGAGAAGACTCTCAAGGTGCCAATTATCATGCAACAAAAAGTTATTAGATCAATCCACAATCTGAAACTTGATATTTGGTCTCATCAAATCTCTTAGCTTTAGTATCTTCCTCCACCCCCAAGAACAATTCTAGGGAGCCTTAACACACCGGGAGCTCTAGTTCTTCAAGAGGTTGTTTTAACACAGGCAACCCAAAGAGAACCTGTTTGCAAGAAAATAATCGAAATGAACTTTATGACAACAGTTTCGTTCCATTCTCCCTCTCTCTTCAAACCCAAACCACCCTCTTTTTAAGGATACTTTTGCTCCAACAGTTGAGGAACCTAAACTTTTCCAAAGAAAGCTATTCAGTTTTTGCTCAATAGCTTTCACAACATTCTTTGGAAGGATGAAAACACTTGACCAAAATACTTGAATACTAAATAGGATATTTTGGATCAATTGAAGTCTTCTAGCAAAGGATAATAGATCAGAACTCCAAGATGAAACTCTTCTTGTAATCTTTTCTGATAAAGGACTGCAATCCTGAAATAAGAGAGACATCTTAATATCTTACTGGAAGATGTCCCTCTTTAAAACTAATTTCCCTGAAATAAGAGACACCTAAATATCCTCCTGGAAGATACCACTCTTTAAAACCAAATTCGCCCTTCCTAAATCTATTTGGAAAGCCATTTATGCTTGGCATAGAAATTTCATGTGGAAGCTAACAATAGTGGCAAGGGGTTGCATTCTAATTGTGCTCAAGTTGGTGGGCTTGTCTTAAGGAGGAATTTAGACATTAGGGCTCTTTTATCAAAACTGGGGTGGATGATTACAATTGATAGAGTTGCTGAGTGGTCCATATGGTTATATTTAAAAGGTAAAAAAATTTATATGCCCCTAAACCAAAATTAAATGTAATATAGAAATCCATATTCAACCACTTTTGTAATTGTTCATTTAATTAGTAATGTCTTATATTTTTCTCAAGGTTGCAACAAACAAAATATGGAGAAAAAAGCAGAGCAAAAGTTTTCAAAGATCAGCCTAAAGTAGATGGACCAGAAGATAAAGATAGCAGAATTTAGTTTGGATGATTTAAAGAAGCATTCTCATTTACTTGTGTCACTAACATCACAGGGGGTACTCTCTACATTGGCTGCTAAATCAGCGCCTATCAGGCTATCAGTGACTCACTAGAATCTCAGTAGCCCTCTATTTAACATGGGGATAAAAACAGTGGTATAATGGTTTTATATTCATAATCTCCTATTTTGAAAATTTCTTCAATAAACCTAAGTTCTTTCATTAATGTTGATTTGTTTCTTGTAATAACACATTGTGCCTTAATACTACTATAATGCTACACACACACACAAATATATATATATATATATATATACACACATTCTTTGGCACGCTTCCATCTATTAGCATTTACACTTTCATGGCCTAGAGAACAAAGGAAAACATCCAACATTTGATCATTTGGGAACACTCACCCAAAAAAAGAACAAACAAATGTCAACTTTGATTAGAAAAGTTCATAGAAACTATTAGCAGTCAAGATTTCACTGGAATAAGTAAATTTTAGTAGAACTACATTATATTACATATCTGATAATGACAGAAAGATAAATTTCATGTAAGACCTACAGTGGCAATGACAAGCTAATGTATGCACTATGTACTCACCTGTTGATAAATTTTGAGAAAGAAAGAAATAAGGAAGATATAGCATATCAGCCTCCATGAGTTGCAATGCAAGGTTCGGATTTATTTTCCAAAAATCAGGGGAGGCGCAATTTAAGGTTAGGATTCCCTTACCAAAATTCAGGTTGTAAGATAAGCCTTTTGGGGAGACACTCATCATTAACTAAATTCGTAGTGTTTAGTACTAATGCTCTTATCATTATGAAAGGTGCATACAGCAAAGTTTTCGCTCATTTTTTTTAAAGAAAAATCAGTTAAAGTTTTTGAAACAAGAAGTCAAAAACCACGATACAAGAGTTCAAAATAAGCAGCAAAAGCTGAATCAATACAACAATCTAAAAGTACCTACCAAACATAAGAGCAGAACCTGCAACAAACTAGGCTGCAACACTACAGAAACAGAGAAAACTACACAAGAACAGAAATGACAGCACCACATCAGATACAACATCTTGTATTTAAAGACAGCTGAGGATATTCCATAATCTGAGCAAAGAATCCTGTTCATAACAGTTTTAATTTTTTCTTTGAATGAACAACGGAAACATTTATGTAAAAATAGAACTTTTAGCTACATCAAAGCCATTATATGTCAGCATACCAATGAAATACTTCAGATATTTAAACTTCTCTCAAGGCAACAAATACAAAATAACTTAAACATGACTCTTTTACATAGCATGAGTTCAAGAGGTTCATATGCTTGATACAGAAATGATAACAAAAGGCTGCGATGCTGGGTTGAATCAACCACTGATGTTCTGGACCTTGATTGAGAACAGAGCAGTATCCTGTTTGATCTGGCACTTGAAAACCTTGAGACGTTGGCATTTGAAGCCTAACAATTAGAACAAAAGCAATATAAATAAAAATGAAATGGTATAACCAACGCATAAAAGAAAACAGTCTATAATATGAGGAAGGGGGAAATTCAGGCTTACAAATTCTAATATGAAGGCAAGTAAAACTTAAGAACTCAAACGTGTTACCTGTCACAATGAATAAACTTGACTGACTAAGTAGTAACTAATAAGGCTACAAAAAGAATTGTCTGCAAGTTATAAATTTTTAACTGCACTGCTATACCACAGCAGTAGTATAGTAATAATAATTTCAATTCCTCGATAATGTTACAAATGAGGAACACCCAAAAACTTACCGCATTAGCTTACCCATTTCCTTCCCAAGTTGAGCTTTAGCTACAGTTGCTTCCTATATTTAGGGAGCACTGTTCATTCCCTAAACATTAGTTTATTGTTTTTGTCTTGAACCATTGGTAATATCATAAATATAATAGTACAATGGCTAAGAGGGTTATACCTATAATTTCTCAAAAGTGGTGAGGGCACTTTGGTTCTCCACCTCTTGAACTACCTTCGCAAACGCTCCAACACTCTGACTCACCGAGCTTGTAGATGTTGTAGCGTACCCCTTGAATCCTATACCAAAAACGAACAGAGACAACATGCTTGACTTTACCAAAATTATGGCCTTCATCTGGTTGCAGACTAAGAACAAATTCGGTTGGCATGTCACGGAATTCAATATTTTTGAGGATTTTCAGATGGGGGATGCCAGAGGGCACCTCCTTTAACTGTGGGGGGGATCCAATTACAAGATTCTCAAGAAGAGGCAGGGCACCTTCATCTATTATCAACCTATTCAATCTTTCAAAATCTTCAAGCTCTAGAATCTTGAGTTTCTGGAAGCCTCCTCCCTCAATATGTAATTGCTCACCTCCATATGCATTGTACAACCCAAGGTTCATCAAATTGGGCAGAGCTTGAAGGACCTTTAGCGGATCATCCAATAATCCAGACCAATGTAAACCAATTCTAACTATACTCTTGAGTTTGGAAATCCATTTTGGCAACTTTTCTAGTCTCCCAGATAGGTAGAGAGATTGTAGGAGAGGCAGAGGAGCAGACATTGATTGCAATTCCAAAACTTCTTCCTCACTTACTGCATCGATTCTCAACGAACGAAGGAGGCTCAATTTCTCTTGTTCTGTGCACAAAGCCATCCCATTTTCTCTCTTCAATTTAGAGATTTGCAACTTCCTCAATTGTACCAAACTTCCCAATTCTTCAATAAGGGCAGCGCTGTTAGCTTCAATCTTACTAAGCTTCTGTAAGAATTGTAAACACCCAATGCCATTGTGTATCTTTACCGGTCGTCGAAAATGAATGGCAAATTCTTTATCATAATTTTCAGTGTATGCCACAAGGTATCGTAGCTTACGGAGCCCACTGATCTCTGTCGGTAGCTCAGACACAAGGGAACGTCTCAAATCCAAAGTCTCTAGGTTGTGTAGTTTACCGATGGACTTAGGAAGCATACGTACTTTTTTATCTCTTAGACTTAAATATCTTAAATGGAATAGGTTTCCCACTTCTTTAGGAATATAATCAATTTGAGCACCTTCAAAATCCATTATTTTTATGAGCTTGAAATTTGCAAAACATTTAGCAAGAAAAGAGTTTGGAACTTCCTCTATCCTAAAAATGAGAATAGAACGAGTTTGGGAACTAGTAATACTCTTCAAAGGAGTATTTACATTGTTCTGTATTGAAACTCGTCGACCAATTCTGTCAGAACTTGTGTTCTGCATTGAGACCAAACTGAAACTCAACTCCTCAGACCTAGAAAGAATGACCTCATGCAACATATCATGAACTCGACAACTTCTACAAATACCTTTTGAATCGACTTCTTCCACTTGAACCAAACTTCTGTGAATTAGTTGCTTCAAGTAGCCATGTGCAACCTCTTCCAATGTTATTCCTTGCATTTCTTCTACAAAACATTCGGCAATCCAAAGTCGAATTAGCCTTGCACAATTGATGTAGTAATCCTCTGAAAACATGCCAAAATATAAGAAACAAGCTTTGAGATTATAAGATAGATCATGATAACTGAGGGATAAAATTTTGGTGAAATATTTTGAATCGGGATTACTTTTCAGCTCTGAACTAAGACTTTCATGCAATTTGTGAAACTCATAGAAAACCTTGTCTTTGGTTGATAAAAGACCGCTTATAGCAACAATTGCTAGTGGCAATCCTTCACATCTCTCAACAATGGCATGTGACAACTCAACTAACTCAGGAGGACAATTTCCCCCTTCATTTCGAAACACCTTCTTGCAAAAGAGCTCCCAAGCTTTTTCTAAAGGTAGAATTGGTAATCTGTACAAATAATTAGAGGGAGCAACATCCTCTTTTCGAGATGTGATTAATATTCTACTGCCTTTTTCATTATTAGGTAGAGCAAGTTCTATGAAATCCCAAAACTGTTTTTCCCATATATCATCAAAAACTACTAGATACCTGTGCTCATGTAAACATAGCCTCAATTGCTCCATCAGCGGTGTCTCCTTCATTGTGTCTATTTCCACAGGAACAAGCTCCTTCCTTGACTTGTAAAACTGCTTTATCATGTTCCTTAATGGCTCCTCTGACTGGTATGATTGAGAAACTGTGATCCAAGCACGACAAATAAAGTGTGCTACCACCACCTCATTTTCATACACTTTTTTGACAAGAGTAGTTTTGCCAACCCCACCAATGCCAACTGTTGAAATTACAATGCGATTAGATTGTGCTTGTACTAGATAGCTTATCAATTTGTCTCTGTGAGACTCAATACCCACAACCTCAGCTTCCTCGATGAAAAGGGATGCCACTCGAGGGTCATGCCATGTAACACTTCTAGCGTCATTGCTTGGTCCTCCTTGCTCTATAGTGTTGAAGCGATAGCTTATAGCCATCTCTCTCCTTTCCTTAAGATTTTTACTGATATCTTGTATCTTAGAGGCTATCACATGTCTTGCTGTCAAATTTATGGTAAATTGAAAAACCTTTTGGAGGAAGTAAAAGTATCCCGTTTGCCTGTAAGGTTGTTTAACAAAATGAAGTATGTATTCATCAATGACATCTTCTATGTGATAAGCTTCTTCCCTTACCTGTTTCACCCATATTTTCACAACATTGCTCATGTCTTCCTTCTCAGCTTTTACATCCGCATCCTTTAGGAAAGACTTAATCATCTCCAGTTCACCTTTGATGCCTGAAACTTTTTCATGGATACCCTTTAGCGATCTCGCTTCTTGGACTAACAACGGGACCAATTTCTCTATGACCATGTTGACTGCACTTTCTGCCATTTCTCCTCCCTTCTTAAATCAGTGACCACAGTAAACTGCAAATGAACCAACTCAGTGCCAAATGTTAACAAAAATAAAATCATAGTCAAATGTAACTAAAATAAATCTCCTCTGTTTCACAATATTACCTTGTGAGCAGGAAGGTCAAGGTCCTTAGTCTCCTTGATAACTTTACAAATTTGCTATGCACTAACAGAAAAAACTGAAGCTGTAACTACACGCCATCAATCTCCCACTAGGCCATCAGGTGCAATAGAATGAAACAATCATTGCCTCAATCTAACAACCTAATTTTATAATAATACGTCAATATGAAACTCAAACGCTGCCGAAAATATATGTTACACAATAACAATAATATTCAATGAATTTAATTATAATTAAGTTTTTATTTTATAAAATCTTTTAGAAAGAAAAAAAAAAAAAAACACATGGCAGAGATATAGGCCTTAGCACAACCACACGGCATGCTTCAAATAACTTTAAGGTATATAGAACTTGACTTTCTCTAAAATTAGGATTCTGTAAATTCTAGTTTTTTTCTTTTTTTTTAAACCCTGTAATTCCAGTTAGATTTGTTGTGTTGTTGTTAATAACTGTAGTACTTTCAAGAATTCACCTCTATCTCATATTAATTTTTATGTTAATTTAGTGGGACAGGGACTGAACCTAGCGATTTGCAGCCTTGTGCTTTTAAGTTCAGGGCAATTGCCCCTAGATTTTACTAACTGTGCTGTTTTTAGCCATGGTGGTTGTGCATGAAAATTATAAGGTGTAAGAGTATTAGCATCCAGTTTGCCAAAACTTTAAAAAACTTATTTTAAAACTTCAAACTTCAAAAATCTTGCAATTTCAATTGTTAAACTTGAAAAATTTTAATAACTTGTTAAACTTAAAAATTCTAATAAATTTTAGTAATAACTTACAACATACTGTAGCAAGTTGTTAAAGTTAAAATTTTAATAAATTTTATTAACAACTTACAACATATTGTAGCAAGTTGTTAAAATTTTTTACTTATTTCAAATTTATAATCTTAGACTTAACTCACTTAAGTAAATGTATTTTTAGTCTGACAAAAATAGATAATTAATTAATAACAAGGAATTGTTTATAAGGTAATAATACTAAGTCTTCGAATAAATTGTTTATAAATGAAAAAGTATCAATATCCAATTATTAAATTGTTAAAATTAATTTGGACTTCGAATAAGTAATATGTTTTGTGATCCTTAAATAAATTATATAAAATAGTTAGATAACTATTATAATCAAATTAATGAATCAAAAAAATGTAACGTGTAATATGAATTACAAATTAAATAGGTACATATCTACTATAACCAAGTTTAGTATTAATAACTAGCTAATAATCCTTTCAACAAAAAAACTAGCTTATAATCCACTTCTAGTATAATTTAGTAGAACATACAAATTGCTTATACTTGACTATTCTATCTTAATAAGAAAAAAGAGTTTAGTTGATAACTATTTATATACTTAGTTTTTCAAATAATTTCTATCGTGATACAATTAATTTTGTTAATATTTATTATATTTTTAAAATAAGCTATGCAAATTTAATCGTTGATCATTGATCATGTGGAAGTATATATATGTTAGAATATTCATGAGATTAATTGATTATTTAAGAATAATAATCATCATTTTGTAACTTACCCTTTACTTCATTTTGAAAAGTCAATACCTTTTTCATTAGTTTTATTATTTGATATTAAATTAAATGAGATAGTTTTTAAAAACTTTTAACTTTTTATTTGAAAGTTAAATGATATTCCCTTAAGTTGGATTTTTTAAACATGATAACAGTATGAGACGAAAGGATTGTCTTCTTCTTTTTTTTGGATTATAAAAAGTGGGATTTGGGAATTTAAAGCTAAATTTTTCATTAGAAGGATTTCGTTGTGTCATTAAACCATAAGACATTTCACGACAAAAGTAATTAATACATAAATATAGATATAGATAATAAGTACATCTCAAGCTTAAGTAACCATTTCAATATAAAAATAACATAAAACTAAAACTAAAGGAGAACATAAACCCTAGCAAGGTCATAAGAAATAATATAGATATTTTAGACACAATCAAGAAACAAGATAAGGGAATCGAACCGAACCTGAGCCAAGGTTTAGCATTTGATAGTAGTAGTCTCACGTATAAACACCAGTGCTTATAAACGCTAGAAGAAACACCTTTTTTTTGTAGTGTTTGGCTGTACAATTGGTTTTTTACATATGATCATAGATACGTGGTCACAATTTACAAGTGATTAAATGGTTTTCATTATGGGGACCTCAAATTTTCTGTATCAAATGCTCCAAATTTATATAAACTAGAGGTATAAAGAAAATTCACATGGTCATACCAAATAAGATGCTAAATATGACATTGATGCTCTTTTGTCGTTTTTTTTGCATTTTTCTTTGTCAAGTTGTCTCTTGGTTTTTTATTCCATAGAGGGAGCTATCTTTGAATGCAGGAATGGCTTGTCTATCCAAAGAAATAAGAATCAAGAATCAAGAATGCAATGAATAAATATTGGAAAAGTAGTACTATCATCTAACAAGAATGGTCTATTATCGAATGGAGGGAAGAAAGAATCGAATTCCATTACTATATAGCATATGTTAGGGACATACTTATGTAATTGGCTAATCCTTTAACAAATCGCACTTTACTTGTAATTAGGTAGATCTAGGATGGGTTTAATATTTCAAGAAACAAGTGTTCAAATCAAATATTGAAGCTATGTAAGTCTAACCAAGAAACAAGTAAAAGAAGTGTTGTTCATTACAACTCGACAGAATCCTTTCTATCAAGAATTACTGTTGAAACTCGACAGAAGCTTGACGCAAGCTGTATCTGTCGAGAATTACGAAATCAGGTTTTTCAGATTTGATTACACGCATATCCTTAAGTATTTGTGTAGGGTTTCTTTTCTCACAACCCTAAACATAGATAATGATTATTTTAAGAGCCGTCACTAGGTGATGCAAGGTGTTGCACTAAATATACATGCATATTGTGACCAGAGGCAGAAATTGTTCTAGTTCATCTTTTTCTCTGTAAAAGCTACTGCGTCTTTACGCCAAGGGTTTTGTGACCAAGGAGCTTCCTGATCTTCATTGTTGATGAACTAAAGAACTTTGCACCCAACATCAACCTCAAGTTGGTGTGTTAGTCATGTACTGGGATCCATGCATCATTGGTTAGTCACGTACTGGGATTCGTGCATTGAACAGAGAGATTGTCACTACAATACAAGTCCAATTGGGGATTGAGGTAAGGGTTCAACTATAGGTTGGTATTAGGTACTAGGATTCCTTATACTTGTAACCGCTTGTGATTGATAATAGTGAATTCTCGGGAGTGGTGACCTTAAATTCACCCAATGGGGTTTTGCCTCGGTAGTTTTCCCTATTCGTAAACAAATCACCTGTGTCAAATTTATTTTTTGCTGCATTTAGTATATTTGGTGATTTGTTTGTGCTACCACGTTATTGCATGTAATTGAATTTAATTAATTAACTTGGGTAATTAATTAATTTGCAAATGGGTCAATTCATTTTAACCCAAGAGCATATAAACGTACAATCTCTTTATACTATAGAGGAATCTATTCTATGGAGTCTGCAGGAAATGTTTGTCGAAATCCTTTAGCAAAAAGGGTAAGATTAATAATTCATGTACTATAGCATATAAAGGGGAGGCTAATTTGTAGTAGTGATATACTAAAAGCTTGTTTGGGATCAGCTTTTAGTTTTTATATACATCTTTTTAAAACCTCACTCTTATCCACATTTTCTCAATTTTTCAAATTTTATCAACGTAGCACACTTTTAGTAAAAAGTTTTCAGTAGAAAGATAGATAAGTGTTTTTTTTTTTTTTTTTTTGGGCCAATGGTGGCTGTGGCATCACAGCGTGAGAAGGAAAAAAAAAAGTAGGTCAGTTTTTCTTTTTCTTTTTTCGGACTGTGAGGAGCAAAGGAGGCATGAGAGATGAGACTGATGAAGGTTTTGTTTTGTTTGAGTAGGAATTTGGGGCTGGGCAGGGCTGGCAATGCTTTAGAGGAGAAAAAAAAATTAATAAGAGCACTCACAGCAGTGGTGCTAAATAGCTATATTGCTATTTTTTAGCACCACTTATCACAAAAATCACGCGCAGCAATGGAGGCATATCTAAAAAATTTAGATGTTCAGCTACAGTGCACATCTATCTTTAGATGTGCACTGTAGCGCAAAGCTAAAAAAATATATATATATTTTATTTAACTTCTCTCCTCCTTTTCCATTAAAATATTCTTTCTCTCTCTCTCTCTCTCTTTGCCTTCTCTTTCTTTTCGTCTCAGACTCAAGAGTCTCAGTCTCTCTCTTCCTTCTCTACCTCTTCTCTATCTTTTCTCTCTTCTTTTCGCGTGATCGACAATGGCGTGGGTCGGTGGGTTTTGTGAATGGCGTGATCAGCGATTGGGTCAGTGGGTTTCGTGGATGGCGTGATCGGTGATGACAATGGCGATGGCTGGTCTTCTCTCTCTCGATCAAGCTTAGATGGTGGTTTGATGGTGGTCTGGGTTTGTGTAGTTGTTGGTGGGTGGTTGTTCTTTGGCAGTGGTGGACAGGTTGTGCAGTGGGTTTTTGCAATGGGTTTGTGTGGTGATGGGTTTTTGTAGTGGTGGACTAGGGTTATGTAGTGGGTTTGTGCAGTTGGGGTTGGTGTGGTGGATGGCCGTGGGTGGTGAATCGTGGAGACTTTGTGGTTGCTAGGTTTAGTGCTAGCTTGATCGGTGGTGATTGTTTGGGTGATTTTGGAATGTGTCTGTGTTTATTTGGTGGTGGTGGTTTTTTTTTTTTTTTTTTTTTCCTGCTGTAGACTGGTGGTGGTGGTGGTGGTGGTTGTGGCTGTGGCTGATGGTAGAGATGGTTGTGGTTGGTGATGTGGATGTTTTTATTATAATGAGATATATTATTTTATTGTAGTGGTTATATTATTTTATTGTGATATTTATATTATTTTATTGTGTTGAAAGTTAAAATAGATCCACTGTTGTAGCACGTGTGTAGGTAAAATAAATAAAGTAACTTTTAGTGATGCTAAATAGCTAAAATTATAGATCCACTGCTATGGATGCTCTAACTTAGCTTCGTTGATTTGGGAATGAAGTATGAAAGTTTTGTTTGGGGCCAATTTTTGTTTTATTTGATTACAATTATAGGTGCCTATTTGATTACAACAGTGACCTAAATGCCTCTTCCTTTTCTCTCTAGCTCTCCTCTCACTCTGCAATTGTGTAGCATCACCACGCTAATCACTCAGCAAATATGCAGCATCACAAGACCAAACTGAAAATGTAGAGCATAAATGGAAAGCCCAAAACCGACCATATTAGTCAAACTAAAATCCCAAACCATCTGTGAAAAGTTAAATCTCACCATTGACAACCTTATCATGTGCTTGCAAGAAAATCAATTGTTTTCCATTTTCGATTTTCAAATCAAGTTCGAAATCAGTTAGCTTTTTCGTCGTTGAGGTTTCAAATCTTAGATGCTTTTCATTAAAAGCTTACCCACAAAATTTTTCAGATTTCGCATCTCCCTCTCTATCGAAATCTATCATCGTTGAAGTTTTTCAGATCTGCATGTGTTTTTTCTTTTCTTTTTTTGCTTTTCAGATATTGAAAATCGAATGATTTTTACTCTTCTTGTTGTGTTTATTTCTCTAGTTTTATAATGATGTTCAACTTGAGGAATTGAGAGATTTGTGAATCTTAAAAACCCCTTCAATCTTTAAATCTTCAACCCTGTAGGAGCATAAATAAAAATCTGAATAAAGATTTTTAAGAGAGAGAGAGAGAGAGAGAGAGAGAGAAAGGGAGGGACGAAACAAGAGAAAGAGAAAGGGAAAATGAGAGATTGAGGTGGGCGATAGCCCAGAAAGCTCCATAGAAGAATGGGTAGCTGTAGAAAAAGATAGAAAAAGAAAAGAGAAAGCAACGCACAAATTGAGAGAGAGACGTGGGCATTTTTTTACCTTTGGATGGTTTGTGTGCCAGATGTCATTCATCTATCTAAAAACGGGAGGAAACAGGAGAAATAAAAACTGGAGGTGAGCCGCTCCCTAAAATGTGGTCTCACGTGAAAACATCCAATGGAGACTATATATAAAGTATGAACTCCACTCCCTCCTAAGAATAACACATGGATGCTATTATCATAGTAATGCTTTTCTTTAACTATAGTTAGAAAAACGTAGGAAGAACAAAGGTAAAATGCTCATGCTTGACTTAGGCTTGAACTAAGCCTACAAATTATATTTGAGCTTGAGGTTGAGCTTGAGCTTGTCATATAGTCCAATAGTTTGAGCTCAAAATCAAGCTAAAACTTAAGCTCAATATCAAATTTTTGAGCTCAAAATCTAATACAAGTACGTTTTCAAGCCCATATTAAGCACATTATCAAATTCATTTGGTTTTAAACATGTGGTCTCAACTTCCAAATAATTAAAGACTTAGTAAATATGAGTTTATTTTTCAAATTCATATCAAGCTTACTACCAAAAAAATAAATCAACCTAAGCTTATAGCTTATTTTTTATTGAGCCTTATTATTCACGAGCCTATTCATGAACAATTTTTTTTGCTTGAGCTCAGCTCCTTTATTAAACAAGCCTAAAATTAAAACTCAAAATTAACTGATTTATAAACCAATAAGCTTTTTGTCAAACCTAACCCAAACTATTTATGAACGATTTGGTTCATTTATAGCCCTAGGAAGAAACCTTCTCTTCTTTTTTTTCTTTTTTTGTTTTTTTTTTTCACACAATTCTATTGTATGTAAATGAAGACACGTGGAACTTCTTTACTCCAAGTTTATAGAAACCAATGATGTAAAGAAAATTCCTAGACCAAATAAGACGGCTAGGAATTTTTCTTTTACGTAAACAAAACAAGCAAGGTAAAACACTAAAACTTGATACTCTCCTTTTCTTTTCTTTTTGGTTGCTTCTTTTTCTTTGTCAAGGAGCTTCTTTCACCACAACCAAATTAATTAAAGAATCATTTTTTTGAGAACACAATTAATTAAAGAATAGATTTTTTAGCCATAGACAAATCCATTTAAGGGTCATCAAATAGCCCATGGCCCACAGGCCGATCCAGAAACCCGACAGCCCACCAGCCTAATGGGCGGCCCGGCCTATTGTTATTGAGGTCCATGGGTAGCCCACTAGCCCAGTGGGTCAGGCCGTGGGCTAGCCCAATAGCCCAACCCGTTGGCCCAACCTAATAACTCATAATTCATAACAAAAATATATAGGAGGTGTATGAAGGATTGATCTTGAGATATTATAGAGGAATTTCTTAAGATAACTCCCTCAACCACTAAAATACTTAAACTAATTGTGCTAAACTTAGTTTACTAAATATATATTTTTCTAGTAGTCTAGCAAATTTGAATTAACCATTTGACATTTTTTTTATTAAAGATAAAAATAAAAAACTATTTAAAGCCTTAATAAAAAAAAATTAAATAGGTTTCCATCAACAAAACAAAAAATTAAATAGATTTTACTGTAAAAAAAATTGTAATTAAGTATTAAATTCTTTAATTCTTTCCTTTAAAAAAATAGATAGATTAAAAAATGATTTTTTCCTTATAAAAATAATAAAATAATATGCTAACACAAGCTCATGGGTAACCCATTTGACTCAACTTGGTAGCCCAGCTCGCTAAAGACAAAATGGGCATTGCCCATGGGCAGGGTCATGGGCTGAGGTTTTCTCTTTCGGCTCAGCCCTACCCGGCCCCTTAACTAGTTAATAATCCATTATGTCCAACCTATTGTGCCCATGGGCCAAGTAAAAATGGGTCGGGCCGACCCGACCTGGCCCATTGACGACCCTTAAATCCATTGCTAGTAGGTTTCAATTAACTCAACTGATAAAATTTATTGTCATCGAATAAAAGATGTAAGATTCAAATCCCAACCACACCCAAAACCGATTAACGTTTTAGCCTGATGATAAAAGCAATCATTATGAAATAGATATCATAGATTGAAATTTTATTTATTTGTCGAGAAAAAAAAAATATCTTTAGATAAATGTTATGGTAACAAAATTATAGTTTATACTTAAAATTAATCACCATCATTAACTCTATCTCAAAAAAAAAAAAAAAAAAAAAAAAAAAAAAAAAAAAAAGAAGCCTATTTAGGTCTTGACTTAAGTGGGCTCAACAATGGACATTATATTCTCACTCCTAACCCAACTAGAAGTTCAGCCCAATTACTTGGTCTATAGCCCAATTAAATAAAATAATTAGTACCCAAAAATTAATAAACAGTCGTCACCGTCCTTGACTCCTTGAAAATCCGATTATTTCCCACATCCTCTCATTCCTTGTTTGGTTACCGAGAAACTACGAGAAAACAGAGAGAGAGAGAGAGAGAGGAAACCGAACCCAGGACATCTTGTCTTAGATTTCTCTCATATAAAACAATACCCACCTCCCAATTTGTGGTCTTGTTCCAGTATTCAGCTTTCTCACTGAGGCCAGCAAAAGCCACGATTTTACACAAGGTAAATCTCTCTCTTTCTCTGTTATGTTAACAATTTATGGGCTTATTATGTTAATTTCTTAAAGTTTCTTTCTTTCTTAGTAATTTCTTCTCTTTCTTTCTCTATGTGTGTTATATGTGCACTGTGTCTCTGGGTTTTTGCGGTGGCTCAATAAAGGTTTAAGGGTAGAAAGTTGTACCCTTTATAGAAATGTTGATAACAGAACAATTTAGATGTAAATTTATTTTATTTTTCATTTTTTGGGTAAAAACTTCTGTCATGTACACATCTATGGCTTTTGTTGTCATGTACAAATCTATGGCATTTGCTTTAAACTATTTAATGCTATATAATTACCTCATTGTTCTGTTCTTGCCATGTCAATCCCTTGTTTCCTAATTTCTCTATATGATAAGTTTAGGGAGACAACACTTTTCACAAGTGTTGTTATTGGCGCATAATAAGTTTAGGGGCACAACATTTTAAACAAGTGATGTTGCTTTAATTATGTTAGCAGTTTTGAACAGTGTTGTCCCCAGTATTATCCATTTACGTTATCTTTATTATCCATTAGATTCTTGTTAATGTTTAGAAATTGTGATATTTTGCCGCTGCTCACTAAGGGAAATCCATTGATTTTTTGAGATTAAAGCATTTGATTATGTGCTTGTGTTTGAGCTCGAGCTCAAGAGCTTGATATTGAGCTTTAGGTTTTAGAATTTTTGACAAGCTCGAGTTCAAAATTTTTTTGTAAGCTTGAGCTTGATCTTGAGCTGAGTTTGAACTTTGAACATGTTATTTTTTTTGTCAAGCCGAGCTCTGCCATTTTCTACTTGGCTTGGCTTGAGCTTGATTACAGCCCTAGTTCTCCGTATATTTCTCTTTTTTCCTGTGTTTTCTCAGCGACCAAACGGAGCATGATTAAGAGTTTGGAATAAAGTTTTGTTTTTTGTGCTAGAATATTTTCATCTTTATGTTCATTTTTTTTTTTTTTTTTTTTTTTTTTTTTTTTTTTTGGTAATGTATTAGGATTTTTTGCTATCAAAAAATAATATTGTAGGACTCTAAATTATTTGTTTCTTTATTGTTGGAATGGGTTATCGATGCTGAGCTTATGTATCAAGTTAATTGTGTGATTGAGTATTTGGGTTTTCTATTTTGGGGTCTGAGAGATTGTTTCGAATCTTTTGATTCAATTTTTATCTCAAACAAGAGCAAGGGTTTTTCATACTATAGCATTCGAATAAAAGGCAACCTTTTCTAGTGTTAAGTTCTGAGTTTTCTTTAGGAACACAGAGATATGAGTGTTATTTTACGAATTGGCACTTGGCAGTTTGAACTTAGGAACATTCAAATGAACTTGCAGGCAATGATTTTTTTCAGTTGAGTTGTGAGATTTACAGCTCTCATGACACCTCAGAAATTAAAATTTATTGATTTCTGTGCTTTGCACATTATCACATGGGTTTTTTATTTGAATGTGGAATATGCAAAAGTTGAGAGCTTTCAAAGTGTTTGACTATTAGAAAGCCATGATTTTATGACAATGAGTAATGATGTTATTCATCTCTCCTCTCTTTTTCATTGGTAAGTTTACACGCACAGTTCGGTTGTGAAACCAAAATTTAATCCAAAGCTTGATGCAATTAGTCATGTATAAGGGTGCAGGACAAAGACTGTTCCTATGCGTAGACAACTCTTACTGCTGTATGACCTTTGCTTCCCTTTTTTTGAAATGCGTTAATTCTATTTTATATGAATTTAATAGTAATGATATGTTTTTTCATAACACAAGCAATCTTAGGGAAAATAAAATTGTTTGTGTCTGACTGGTGTATAACATTTGGAACAAAAGCTTACCATTTTGGATCATTGGATTCCAGATACAAATACATAGGATACCCAGTTTAAGATTTATCATAATGTCTTTTATGTCTCTTTTTCCCACTTTTAATTTCATCAGTATTATAACTCTTAATTTATTCGATAATTTTATTTGATTCTTGTCATTGGATAAATTCTGCTCTAATGCTTGCTACTATTTTTGCAGGTTGTTGTGGAATCAAGATGTTGATGTTGACTGCAAATACTGTTGCCACCCAACCTCAATTACTACTAGGTATATATGATGACTACCTTCATGTAATCTAGCTATTAAGTGTAATGAGTTAGTATGCGTTCTTTGTTTGCTAAAGGTGCAAAATAGGGTGTTCTTTTTCTTTTTCTTTTTTTAAACCTAAGTTAGATGATATAATAAATGTCTAGGAAATAAGAGAGAGAGAGAGACAGAGAGAGGGCTTTCAATTTTTTTAAAGAAAGAACTTCCTCCATGCTTGATTTTAACAATGCTACTTAACTGTTATGTATTCGTATGCAGTAAAAACAGAGGTGCATAATAAGCATACTGGATGTAATCCAATGAAAGTGTTCATGTCATTTCAACACAATGGAAAAACAAGCTCACTTAAGGTTGCAGAACCTGGACCGCTAGGGCTTGGTGCCCAATTTTTTACTATTAATAGTAGAAGACGTATCATGCATTCTAGCCGAACGCAGTCTGCTTCTGTTATATGTCAGTCCGCTTTGGTAAGTTTATTCTTTCATATCTGCAGTTACATGTCATCTATGCCTTTCATGCCTAATACTGTGATAGATCTTTCTCATCTAATTTCAATTATTTTTTCAACCTAAATCCTACAGGTTATACATTTGTTAGAAAGTTAAAATAGTGAGCAGTAAATTTTACCTTTGAATTTGATTCATTGTTACTGGGAAATGTCATTGACCTTCATTTGGATGAAGGAACTGGGTTGGCAAACATTCTTTAGATATTTGGAACTTACTTCCTTTATTTTGATGGGGGACATTGTGGAGGCAGGATACAACTTTTGGGGACTCAATTGCTCACATTGTTTCCTCAATCTTTATTTTATTGGTCTCGTAAATGGAGGCCTTACTAATAGTTCCATCCCTGAATTTATGAGAGTCCTTTTACAAATACCTTTTCATTGTAATTCTTTAGGCTTCACTTCTGTACATGGAGTAGTCTCTCTTTTAGTAAAATTTTATTACTTATCAAAAACAATTGTTACCTTTATATCACAATTCAACATTTTCTAACATGCATGAGTGAGATTACGACCTTTTGCATGAAGATTGAAGGTATTGCCCCATTATAGCCCTTTTATGGTGAGCCTAAGTTCCAGAGCTTTCCAGGGATCATTATGTGCTTGATTTTTTTAAATTTTAATTTCACTTAAGAGTTTTCTTAGAATCAGTTACTAACCAGCTGGTTAGGAATTTTTCTGAACACATTCTCTTTATGCTTTCAATGGTAAAGCTGATCTGTGACACTAGGATTATGCTGCTACTCCTTTTTCTTGCAATCTAGTTATGTTATGCATCATCCTCTAATGAAAAACAAAGAACAACAGTCAGAAAATCCTGATAAATTTTATCAAATTATAAATGAAGTTATGGTACATGCATCCACAAACAGTCATAGACACCTTTTGTGCTTTATTATTCATAGATGCATGGAAATCACAGTTAGAAAAGCTTGTATCTTGATATTTGTCTCTCTATTATTTGTGTTTGAAACCTTGACTCTGGTTTCTTCTGCAGAATGCAAGATGTGGTGCCGAGCAAACTCAAACAGTTACACGCGAGGCTCCAACAATTACTCACATTCCTGGTAATAGCTATTTCCTAGTATCAATAATTAGTCAAACTATATTTAATGTATTAAAGGAATTCCTTTAGCTAGCCAGACCCAGAACTGCCTGCCTTAGGTCATAGGTGCGTGCGTGTAGCTAGACGCAGTGGCATAGCAATACCCTTGGTTGCCCTCAATTCATCCAGTCCAACTTTCAAAGTTATCACCTTTTCTGCTTTTGTATTTGCTAAAATGGATTCTTGGTACTTCTCATTGTTCCTTTTCTCAGCTCCTTGCTGTAACTTAGAATGTTGCTTCAAGGATTCCTTTGTGAGATCCATCAAATGGTGCTTGTATTGCTCCTTTCATTTTAACAAATTTCAAATGAGTTCTTTTTGAAGTTTAATATTAGGAACCAATTCGTAATTTTGCCTGTCCTTGGCAACCAATGTCTGTTGCCAATCCATTAATCATAGCTTTGCACTTCCTATTTTGTGTAATCCTCTTTATCAGTTTATAGTATGGTGGGGTTACTTACATTTTCACTTGCAGAATACATATAAATGCATCTTGACTTTTGCTTTATTTTTGAAATTGTCTAAGATTTGATGTTTCAGACGGCATATAACAGTTAACTGAAATTTCAGGGAAGGAAAAATCACCACAACTTGATGATGGTGGGTCTGGATTCCCACCCCGTGATGATGGTGATGGTGGCGGTGGAGGCGGTGGAGGTGGTGGCAATTGGTCTGGTGGATTCTTCTTCTTTGGTTTTCTTGCCTTTCTAGGATTCTTGAAGGATAAGGAAAGTGAGGGGCCATATCGCGATGAGAGGAGAAGATGAAAGAATGATCGGATGTCATCACTAGTTTTGGAGGCAATTCACATTGTAGCTTTAAGCTTATTGCGCTGTATTCTTTCTGTATCACTTTTGCCATCCTAAAAATGGGTGTGCTTAAGTTTAACATGCCTACTCTAAATGGTTTTACTTCTTCATATATAGAAAAGATAAGCTTGAGTTTTACTGGCCTATTGACCGTGCTTATAAGAGCAGAAATTTGTATCGACGTGGTTGATTTTCAAGAGCCGACATAAATTCTTACCATGTAAGAGGGCAACCATAAGCCCCGCTTGGTTGATCAATTATCTCACTTTTTTTTCCCTTTCAGCAATACATTCGAACAAATATGAAGATTACTGGCAGAAGATTAGTTTGATCTTTTTTCTGTATTAATTTATTAACCTCCAAAGAATGATTAATTTTTACAAATGTGAATACTGAATACGATAGGAAACATTGTCACTTGTCAGTGAATTTTTTTTTTTAGATTTTTAACCTATTCGTTCGTTCCTTATAATAGTTATCACCAAACCAAGACATCAATCAATATAAATATTTAGTTCAAAGATTCAGCCAAAACAATCTAATCATCAATTGTGTGCCTCATGTTGACCCCCAAGCAAGCTAAATTGGACTCTCTCTCTCTCCCTCCAACTGTACTAATTAAGATATGGTATAGGAAGACTATTCAATTCAAGGAGGATATTATCAGGATGTACGATCCTTTAATCTTTACAGTCACCAGGTTATGTCTTCTAACACCTAATTAATACATTCGATGGATTATTCCATCAAATGTTATACTGCTCTACTTCTACCTCAGCAGTGAAACGTTATTTAGATCAAATTTTCAAGTTTAATTGGCTTTGTAAGTTGTAAACTTATTTGGGACATCTTAAATCCACGAGGACATTATCCTTCTTTTTTTTCTTTTTCTTTTTTTTTTTACTTTATCCAATTGTTGATCTCAACTAAATTGGGTCTTAGGACGAGGGATGGCTTAGATACACATTTATAGCGACCTGACCCTTAGAAATGTCATCGAACATTGGATAAGGGAACCTTTACTCTAATTATTTCTTTCTTCTTTTGCGCTTTCTCTTGGCCATTCTAAAATAACAAAGTAACGCACGAAACATGTTCATTTGTGCTCTTACAAAGAAAAACGTAGTTATCCCTAATCTGCCTTCGAAGATATACAGGGTTATAAATTAATAACCAGGAAAAAATTACAACCAAAAAACTCAAAACTACATGAATTTTGGAACTACGTCCCTCAAAATTCCAATAACGACTCATTTTGTTGGTCTGGTCCAAGTTGTCTCTGATGTGTCAGTATTCCCATAATAAACCTGCTTCGAGGATTCATCCAAATAAGCCTGAAATTAAGTGATAGAAACATGAAGAAAATCAGATGTTAGATTAGGACAAGATGGACCTCTGCACTTCCTTGATGATAAAGGGAAGGATTCAAAATACTTGATTTACCACTTACTTGTCAAGGTGTTAAATAACATTAGGATTCATAGCAGTTTGGTAAACTAATTCTATTTTCCCCAAAAAAATTAAATACAGTTTTGCCAATTTAGGTTACAGCATATGAAACAATTATCAAATATACCTGCCATCCTGATGGAAGATCTCTTGACAGTTCTATTAAATCCGGCTGCTGGTTTCCATCAGTATGTGCCTTTGTCTTTGCACTTGCTTTGGCTAATTGAGCTCTCCTGCGCTTCACCCGCTCACGCCTGTGTAAAAGTAGAACACCACAACACATGGAATTCAAAGTAAGATAAAATCAACTATATATTAGATGTGTATGCATGAATGTGCGTGTGTGCGAAAGAGAGAGAGAGAGAGGCAAAAGGAGGACAAGAAAAAAACAAGTACATTTATAATTTATTAAAACTAAGTAACAATACAATTCCTTGGTGTTGCACATTAACCTAAGAATATCATGATTAAAATGGGTTTTAGGTCCTCATACCAATCCCCACCAAGAGGCTGAAAATTAGCATTATCTTTGGCCTCTCCACTAGCAATTTGCCGTGCATGCCATTGCTGCAATCAAAGGAACACATTAAGAACCAAAAAAGGCCAATATAATAGTTAAAGTAAAAAGAAGATCCACTCTGCAGACCTCTATTTCCCTCTGTCGCTTCCTCTCTAAGATCTCGTAAGGATCTTCAGACTCTTTCTCATCTTCAAGCAACTCCTCTTTTGCTGCCTTCCACTGATAAAATGATTAAATAAAGTATAAGAGTCCATAAAAAGAGAAGCGTTCAGAAAAGGAGGTGGAATAAGCATTCATGAGATGAATGCATCTTAAGAATAAATTAAAAGGAAAAACAATACCTTATCCACCAAACTGGATACTTTTTTATTAGACCTCAAGGAAGGAGCTGCTGCAATCGACCGCTTTTTATTACGCAAAGCTGATGAAGAGAAAAGAAGTCTTGAGTATTTTTACAAATACAAGTTGAACCACACAGGTGCAGGTGTTTAGCAAATACTTAACCACAGTAAGAACACTGAATAATTAAGAGTTTACGAGAATGTAGATATTAAGTGAGAAAAACTGAAATCAAGATAAATAGCTTGTCATTCATGCATCAAACATGCGATGTGTGATGTCCAACAACCAACTCCAAATATGGCATGAACTTCCCAAATGTAAGAGAGAAGATAATTTGACAAGTAAATAAATCTAAGCATTAAGTCATATGCTCCACAATCTGGACATAGCATGGTATATTTATCAGTATAACATTGACATAGATACAGACGCCATCAATAGCATCATTTAAGGTCTGAAAAAGAATTGTGATTGCACAATATAATTGAAGGTTTGTACAAGTTCAATAAATCTCTACTAACCAGTAATCATACTGTTATATAAATTTAGTTAGTAAATAGAACCTTATCGACTGTAACTTAACTAACTCATAACCAAATAAGTGTCCCAGTAAATTACAGTTATAAATTTTAGGATAATCATTTGGGATCTGATAAATCAGCCCTAACTAAGCTTGTGACCTGTAATGAAAGACAGGAAAAATAATAATAAACAAGGCACTCAATAACATTACCTTTAGATTGGACCTTGTTACCCACTGATGTGGCAGCAACGGTATCAGTTGGTAGCACAGAAACACTCTCTTTTACTGAAGTGGTTGCAGGAGCTTGGATAGTAGCTGATGTAGAAGGAACCTCTATGGATGCCTTATTGATCTCAGTCTCACCGCCGATAGCAGAACTATTTACATTCAAATTTAATGATGAATTATGGCCTACTTCCATGAAGGGGTCAACAGATACAATTTGTTCAGATGGGAGTGTGTCATAGCTAACAGAAGCTGACACACTCTGAAATAAAGTGGCCTCGACACCACCACTACCTACAGGGACAGAAGGTACTGTTCCATCTTGAAACTGATAATAAGCTACAGGCTCAACAGAGTTAACAATGACAGCAGTGTCACTATATGTAGTAGGAACTGTGTCGTAGTAAATTGGTGCATGGGGCACAGCAACTTGAGATCCTTCAGCTTGTCCATATAAACTACTGCTTGGCACTTGAGCAACTGTATGTCCATGATATTCAAAACTAGAATCTGGATATAATAAATTGTATTGATCAGTATAAGAAATCGGTTGCCTGGTCTCTGTGTAGGATGGGAGAGGAGGATATGAGGGTTCAGGAGGCTCATCAGGCGGAGGTGGAGGAATATGTTCATTATCAGGCGGGGGTGGAGGAATATGTTCATTGTCAGGCGGGGGTGGGGGAATCCACTCATCATCTGGAGGAGGTGGAACAGTAAACCCATCCTCTGAAACCAAGGATGGGATTTCAGCAGGTGGATTCTGAATTAGATGCTCAGGAGGAGCAAAATCTACAGGGTTCAATGCAAGCACTGTATTTGTGTTGCCTGAAGAAGTTGCATCTTCAACTTCCATGTCCACATCCATGTCAACATCTTCTGCAGCATTAAACCCATGCTTGTGAGTTGATTCATCACCTAATTGAGCCCCATTGACTTGTTCACTAACTTCTGCACCACTTCCTAAACCTCTGGTTGGTGATCCAAATGAAGAAACACGCTCAGCATCTACAAAAGGCACTTTATCACATGGATCTTTCTGGTCTTCTGTTGATGCGTCTACATAAGGAGCAACATCAGACTGTTCAGAAGTAGAAAGAACATTTTTATTTTCAGTTCCATCTGCTTCAGATTCATAACCCATGCTTTCTGGCAATTTGTCCTTTCCACTGAAGGTAGAGACATGAGTTGCCTCAGTTGCTTCCATATGTGCAGATACAGCAATCTTGTAAATTTCATCATTAATCGCACTTTCCAGCCGTTTAAGCTGCTTTTCAGAATGCACCCAAAATGGAAGCAAAGATGAGCCATAGGATGAAAGTGACTTCAAATCAGAAAGTCTGATCTCAATTTCCCAAATATACTTCGATATTAAGTCCTGACCCTGTAGGTGGTCGTTGGACCTGAAACATATACTTCACTTGTTAGAATAAACAAAAACAAAACGGGGAGGAGCAGGAATGACTAGGAATTCAGAAATCTTCTCTTTTAAAAAAATATATATATACCTAGAATCAAATAATAAAAGGTAAAGAAGGGATGTCTTACCCTTGAAATGACTTCAATCTCTCTAACAAACACTCACTCTGTTTCACAAGAAAAGAATGATCAACCGCTGGTTCATGTGTGTACTTCTCAGAACCAGCTCCCAATTCTCTTGAGTTGATAACAGTGCTCCAACTTGAATCCTTCCAAGCTTCAGTTTTGTATGCATGACTGCAATCATCCATCTGGTATGTATGCCCATACACTTCTATCCCATGAGGAATCATATTGGCATCCATTGTCCCTTGAAATAGGTGGGCAGCAGAAGAACCATCTAATATCGCACTTGAAGTGATGTCAGACTCTTCTACAACCACAGGAGCAGTCTCTGCTGTTTCAGTAATAGTAGGGGTTGTCTGACCATTGGTCAATCCAGTCGCCCCAGCCAAAACATCAGGCACTTCCCATGACGTCTCTCCAGTTTCGGTATTCCAGTAATAATAGCGATTACTCTCCTCATGCATTACTATCTTCCAGCCTAAAGTAACATCACTGATAACTTGTACATCAGAAGTTTCAGAAATGGAATTTTGTTCTGTCAAATCCATTTCTTGTTGTAAATCAGCTGATATTGTAGGATCAATTTCTCTTTTATCACTGCCCTCCAGATTCAGGGAAACATCAGGTAGAACAGACTCCCTCTCCTTTTCCTGCTGTTTGACCTTCTGACCAATAAGGTCTTCATCAACACTGACATCCACGTCTTTATAATCTTCATCAAGTGAATGCTTAACCTGAAAAAGAAACATGCCCTTAGCAATCAAGTAAAAAAATTTGCAATGGCAAAGCATTCCATTAAGTAAAGCCAAAAAAAAAAGCCAAGCTTCTCCTTAAACAGTATGCACCTAACTAATATAGGCAGTTTTTCCCTTGGGTGAAGCATATGAAACTGTTTTTTTATCCATGACCAATTGAACAGACCAGTAACATTTGACAAAATTTGAACACTGAAATAAATCAATAACGTTGTACTAAAATATTCTATTGGCTGGTATCCAAATTGTAGGCATCACATAGGCAATTCCTGGAAGGTGCAGATTAATTAAATGAACAGAAAAAATTACAATTAGGAGAATTTAAAATCTTTGTAAAAATCACCCAAATTTTCCATGGAAGAATCTATTGGGTAGCATAACATTAGGAAAATGCAGTAACCATATCTGTGGTTATTAGAGTTTAGGATAAAGATCAGTTAGCTTTTAAAACATAATTAAGCAATGGACATTCTTTTCCTTTCTTTATTTAACTGGTAACTTATACACACACCCGGTGTGTCTTAAACTCACAACCTCACCCTCCACCTTGCTCTTACATCGGAAGGAAGTGACTTTTGAGCTAGAGATCATTGGCAATGGATGTTCTAATACTGTCATAAATTCATAAATGCTCAAATTTGTAAATCTAACGAAATAAACAAAAGCTCCAACAACCACTGATGTGAATTGGATTTTCACATACGGCAATACTCTTTGCATGTGTGTGTGTGGAGAGAGAGAGAGAGAGAGATTTAATACAAAGGTATATAGGAATCATAAATGAGCTAAGACTAATAGCCATTCTGCTCAAGAGAGCTTGCTATGAGGGTTTTCCTTCACTCATGGGAAGAACCAAACAGCAATCCTTCAGTGGACAAAAGTAGTAAAGAGTCCATTAATTACCTCATCATTAGGTGAGGAGCTTTCCACTCTGGCATGATTTAGTCCTTTACTTGGTTCCTCATCATGATTAAGCCCTTTATTTGGTTCCTCATCAAATTCTTCATCACTATATTGCCCAAGCAATTGCAGAGGATTAGGTGGTTGCTGACCTGAAAAGAAAATACTAGCATGTCAGAAACTTCCAATATCGTTAATCGTCTACTTATTATAAAAATTATATCTGAAATTAAACAAACAGATGCCAGGAATATTCAAGTAAATATAAAAAAGATTGCTCTCAACGTCAGGGAAGACAAAAGGTTGTGTAAAAGGGCACAAATTAAAATTCAACATGAACATTTATGATCCTATTCGTCCCAGCCACCTGTTACACATTGGATAAAACTGTCAGTGGGGCAAAAAGCAAATAAAGCCAGAGACATACGAACCGATAGAACAAAATTTCTGTCGAAACCTCCAAAATGCTTCGATGCTGCCAACAAGGGCACAACGATTGGGAGACATTCATAATTTCACATTGGCAGGGCCGGACCTGATCTGAGATGAATGCTCCCAAGACCACAGCCACCCTACAGTCTGAAAACAATTTCTTGGGGGCAAACAACATAACAAGTCTTGTACATATAGTTCCATATTTCCACCAAAACAATGTTGAGCACTCAATTCCTTTCTACATAGTCCTTTTGAAGAAAACCGACGGAACCCACCTGAAGAAGTTGGTGAATTGGGTAACCCATCACGATGTTTCGAATCTTTATCACCTCCAACTTCATCATGTTCAGTGGAGCCACCCAAATCTCCTAGGAAAGCCAAAAAAATTAGCGCAAAATTAAAAAGTCTATTTTTCCTGTACACAAACCAGTGATGTTTCATAATTACCAAAAACATTACAGATCATCACTAGTGACACCAAGTAAACAACTAATACTTAATACAGTAAGCCTTTCAAAACAAAACCACAATTTTTCAAAAGACCACTTCCATTTTTTTTCCTTAAAAGTATGCTTATAC
Organism: Notholithocarpus densiflorus; assembly: GCA_030021035.2. Classification (NCBI taxonomy): domain Eukaryota; kingdom Viridiplantae; phylum Streptophyta; class Magnoliopsida; order Fagales; family Fagaceae; genus Notholithocarpus; species Notholithocarpus densiflorus. Next base: position 377,541 of record JARYZH020000243.1, on the reverse strand, counting down.
AAAGTTATTTCAATACAACTAGGTAACCATCTAGCCCTATCACTCTTGTTGATTATTTTGGCATGGACCGCGAATAAAATATAGCTCATCCCTTCAATTTTCTTAAACAAAACTATCAATTTCACTACAGAAACCAATATTTCCTTTTTTGCAAGAAATTTTTTCTCTAATCATCTGTTTAATAAATGCAAAATGAAAACCTCAAAATTAAAGTTAATTTCATTTCCTCAAATCATTCAGCCCAATCAGACAATTTACAAACATATTGATTGTAAAGCCAATTATAAGTATACTCATGAGGCTTACATAAACACACATGAATTTGATCATAAACGAAACCCTAAAAATTGAAAAAATCCTAAACACACGCACACTATGAATGCCTTAAAAAAAGAGCTTTACAAAAACCTATATGAATTTGATCAGAAATGAAACACAACAAAGCCACAAACTAAAAATTTGACAAATTATATATAGCAATACACGTATATGTACCCTCACATAAGCTTACACATGAGCTTTCCACAAACATATATAAAATTTTAGGAGAAGCTAAACACTAAAAACACCACAAATCAAAAAAATCAAACCAATCCGACATATATACAAATATATATAGCAACACACACCGACATACCCAAAGATAAGCCTACACAATGTACACATGAGTTTTACCAATATATCAGAAACAAAACCCTAACAAAACCACAAGCAGAAATATACACCAAATCCTACATATATACAAATATATATATATATATATATACACACACACACATATAGCAATACACACCTATATGCCTATGATAAGCTTGCACATGAGCTTTACACGCAAAAAAAGTATGAATTTTTATCAGAAACGAAACACTAACAGAACCACAAACCAAAAAATCGACCAAATACTACATATATACAAATACATATTGCAATACACACCTATATACCCTATGATAAACTTACAAGTGAGCTTTACATAAACACACATGAATTTTTATTAGAATTTTAAACCACAAAATGAAAAATCAAACAAAATCCTGTACACATTAACATAGCAACATATATATGTACACGAAAAACAAAACCCTAACAAAACCACAAACCAAAAAAACCGAAATACAAATGCATAGCAATACACACCTACGTACTAAAATAAGCTTACCTAATCTTCTTATTTATGACATAATGTTTAAAGCCCCAATTACTGCACAAAGCTTTATTCAAGAACAAATTTATGAAGCTGCCCCAATTCCCCACTTGAGCCTTGACGAACCATTTAATGATCTTGATAATGCTCTTATCAGCCTTGATCACCAAAAAAATCCTAACATTTCTGTTCCCATATGCGATACATAGTAATCCCCTGAAAAACTTACAAAGCAAGGATTTTAAGATCGAGAAAATTTATTTTACGGTTAAGATTTTATTTCCTAAATCTAACTATGTGCAAACTGATATATCATATAAAATTTTAAATGACATGAAAATATGCACATCTTTAATTTTGTAATATTTTAATCTGAATCATGGAATCCTTTCAATTAAAGAGGATCATTTTCTCAATAGTACATAGCATACCTTCAATAGAACAGTACTGTTGTTTCCCTATGCCAGGGTATAATCAATATTAAAAAAAGAAGCACTCTGTGAGGGTTTGGTGTTAATAAATAGTTTATGAGATTTGAAATAAACAAACAGTTTATGAATTGATGGGAGCTTTAGGAAGGACCAAGAGGGAGAAAAATACCTCAAAATTTTTAAAAGTTAATCTGTTTAATACTTTATAACTAATATATATTTTATGTCATAGGAGACAAATATTTTTTGGTGAACGATGGAAAAAAAAAGTTAGGAAAAATGAATACTAATATGACAGTATTAACTATTAAGTGTACAACCAATTATCATTTATAAATTTTGGAATAGAAAATATAGTTATCATTTATAAAGGTAATTATTTTCTCTCTGTAAACATTTTTGGTTAAAAAATAAGTAATGCTTATGGAAAGTCTCAAATTTTCCATAATTCTATATGATAGCCCAAAAGTTCTCTATTCAATTTCAAGCTTGTTATTATGCTACCACATTGAATTGGATGAGTTACAAATACATTTTTCAACTGCCAAAACATTCAAGGTATCTTCCTCTTCCCCAATTTTTCCCCTCCCTCAATACTTCTGAATCATAAATACATATTTCTCTTTCCCTACATATTTTCATATTTATATATGTTCTCTTTGTATCTATCTTAAAATTAACAAGCTTAGTATTTGTGATGGAATTTTTTTTTTTTTTTTTTATCACTAAATGTTTGTTTTTGATATCTAATATCAAAGGTACCTCTCTCTTTCTCTGTCATTTTGATTTCTCTATAATCTTAATATTTGATTTGTTTTAATACATGTGTTTCATAGATTGCTTTTTTTGTATATGATAACTAAGGTTGAATGATCATTTTGCTATTATAGATTGATTATTATTTTCTAATGTTCTTAAATTTTGGTATTTTCATTGTTGTACTTTAGATTAATCTTTTTGGGCGTGGTGCAAGTGTGCAATCACCTCAATCTACATGCAACGGGGAGCAAGAGCCGTAATTTTCTTGATTTGCTTTATGCTTAATGATTGACCCACCACTAAGTATAATGGCCTAAAGTTCACATGAGAGAAATAAGAAAAGATTTTGACATTGAAAAACTTTTTTTTTTTTCTCTTTATATTTATTTGTTTTTAATTTGCTAAATGGGAGATGGTGGATATATAATTATAGAATATTACCTTTTTTTGTAGTAAAAGATAGAATATTATCTTTATGTTGATTAATAGTTGAAATATTTTTTTATAGTTTTTATTTAACTTGATTCATACATAAAAATTTAATATAAACTTCTATTACGCAATACATTTCTTGAAATAGACCCCATAAGATTTTATAATTATTATCAATAAAAAAAATGATAACACTCATCAAGCATTAGCATCGTCCATGTACATAGCACGTGGACGATGCACACAAGTCTGAACAGTATGGTCGTCCATGGGAAAAGTACATGGACGACTCACATAACACCGTCAGAAAACCAAGTCTTCCATGGACGAAGTACATGGACGACCACATGACACTCAGAAACTTTCAAGTATAAATTTACTGGAGAATATGAAAGATTCGAATCTTAAAACCTTGAAACAGTTACTCAACCCGAATTCATCGCCATGGATTCCTCTTAAGTACATAACTTCCATCAACGGTTGTAACTCCTATAGCCGTTGGGGAAGTTATGTCTGAACTCAAGAGAATTTCCTCAAATCTTGGGGAAGTTACCAAGCCAATAACCGCTCCAAGGTCCTCTATATAAAGGACCAGTCTGAATCAAAATGAGGCAAGTATTTTTCTGAGACTTTCTTTCTAAAAGTTGAAAACTCTTTTCTAGGAAGAAACTAACTTAGCCATCGGAGGGTGTTTGGCCGGTCTACACCGGTCCCCTTTGATCGTGTGTTCATCTTTGTAGGCCTTCGCAACCACCAGTAGCCCACCGAAGCCGAAGCATTCAGCCTACTGATTCCGTGCAGCATCATTTACTATATATAAGAAACGAATTTGTTAATCCAATAGCTCATAAACAAGCTTATCTGTTAATAAAATAAATCAAACTTGAACATATAATCTTGTTTCATATTGAGATCAAACTCAGCTCGTGATCAAAATAAAATTAAAAGAAAATTCTTGAACTTTTAATACTCAATTTGCTCAACTCGTTTACAACCCTACATATAACCTTAAAAAAAAAATACCATTTTTATAACTTTTTTTTTTTTTGTTGCTGAATTCTATTTTATAATTGGCCTCTCAAGTTTCAACTCTACTCATAGACCCTTTTTTTAAAATAAAAGTCAATTTTTTACTAGTTACTATGAATGTTTTTAATTTTCACTTCTATACTTATAGTTATAAATAATTTAATTCTAAAAATAATTGCCCACCACCACTTCTAAGTTTATTTCTATCACTCTTCTACAGTGAAGAATTTTTTGTATCTTTTAAATTTTGATATTTTAATTTCATCATATTATATTCCTTAAATTATGTTATTGTATTTTTAACTATTTAAAGTGTATTTATTTTATAAATTAAAAAGATGAGACCATCTTTCTTTTTCTTTTTTTGGTAAAGTAAAAAATAAAACAGTCAAATCCTACTTTTTTTTCCCCTGTAATTAAATATATGTGCAAAGACGCAGTTTGAGTCCTAAGCCCAAAAAGTAAGTGGATCTTGGCCCAATGAGCCCAATACAATGAATTTGTAGAGAATGGGTTAGAAAACTACGCTATAATGAGTTGGGTAACAATTATAATGGATCCAGATGACAATAAAGTATAAGTGGACTGGTTTTATCTGAGGAAAATTATCCTCGGCACAGTCCGAGGAAATCAGGTCTTGTATATATTACTTGAAGTTGGTTACAAATACAGTTTTGATTGCTACAGTATTTCTTTCTTAATTTTTCGATTCCCTTCTCTTAGGGTCTTCCTCCTAATTTATACTATTTCTCTCTTCTCATCTCTGCCCTCCACGTGGATAGTAGATTGCTTGTGTTGATTTTTGTCCCATCAGCACTCTCCTGAAGTCTTTGGGGGTAACTGTAAGGCTGAAAAACGCTGTTCAGATATCACTTCCTCATTAATGCAGCTAGAGAGTTAGCTACAGAGCATTCAATGCGATGATAGCAACTTTTTCTTAGATATTTCCTAGCTTCCATCCCTCTTGTACGTTCATCATGCATGTCCTTATCAATAGAACTTCCTGGAACGTCACCCTGAATAATAGGACACACATTTTGATATTTGCTTCGTTTAGCCGAGGGGATATTCATCCTCGGCCCACCTCTCCCAGCCTTTACAGTCATAGCTTGCTCATGAAGTTCAAAGTCTTACGTCTTCCTTACTATTGATCTATCCTCGGACCACTAAGCCTCCTCGAACAAGGCCCAAGGCCCAATATATATTTGGGCCTGTGTCCCTACAATATGTAACTGAAAGCTTATATATGGCACTTGGTTGTTTTTTATTTGACTTTCTAGTTTTTTGCTATGGATTTGTTTATGATATCTGTTTTTCACCCAAAAAAAAAAAAACTAAAATTGTTATTAATTTTGCTATAAAAGTTTTACATAACAATTTATATGATTGATGCCACATAGATAACATAATAAATAATTTATTTTGTTAAAAATTTGATAATTTATAAAAAATTTTATTTTTTTTGGGATACATTGTTTGTTAAGTTAAATGAGTTTCAAGCCTCTTGACTTCAATTTAGAGAACTTAGAGGTTAAGATTTGTATGCTAAAGAAAAGTTGCATGCTAACTTTATATGATGGGTACCATGTCAATAACATATTTTTGTTTTATATATAAAATTGATTTATCAATAATATCTTTATTGATAAGAAATTTGGGGTTCAACTTTGCATACACCAAAAACTTATTAACTTTATATGATGGGTACCATGTCAATAACATATTTTTGTTTTATATATAAAATTGATTTATCAATAATATCATTATTGATAAGAGATCTGTGGTTCAACTCTGTATACACCAAAAACTTATTAGTATTTTGGTCTGATGATAGATCTATCTTCAGGAGCGAACGCTATAGGTTAAATTTTTCTCTTTATACATATATATATATATATATATATATATATATATATAAATCACTCCTGTGATAAAATCAGATTGAATTTATTGAAGTGGGTCCATTCATGGAAATTAATTATTAAAGCTTGGATGACAGTAATAGCATAATATATTCTAGTGGGAGTTATGGACTCACGGCCTTATGGGTCCACCACATTTTTTCAAGCAGAGAGCTGGTTGGTAGAATCCAAGAATTTGAGCTTACTTAACCATGGTTATCCAAAAGAACAGGAATGTGATACTACTTGCAAGTTGCAGACAACCCATCTTTTTCATTAACACCAGGCACACTTCAAATTGTAGCTAAGCAATTCCAAGTGTGTTGTTGTCATTGTCTTGTGGAAAGTGAAATATAGTCCCAAAAAGCAAAACCAAGGTGTGGTCATCAAAAAGTATATTTGTACATGAATTGAATAAAGATAAGAATCTCTATAAAAAACAAATGTGAAAATATTTAAATAGACACTCTTTATTTTTCAATATTGTGAAAGACTATTATTTGTTCCTTCATTTTTAAGTTATATATATCGATCGTACAAAGAAAATTAGTTCAAGTACTTGTCAACCTTGTGGCTTTTTATTACATATTGAAATTGCCAACATTTTTCATTCGAATGCTTCGAATAAAATAAATATAAAAACTTTTTCAAGTAAGAAAATATACCCCACAAAAACATTTAATCCTCAACGGCCAACAACAATCGTATATATGATATGACCTCTCTTACCCTATATCATGCTGGCTTTTGAAAGCTCTAGTTTTTCTTTTGATATTCTATTCTCTAATCAACTTCTTCTAAATAATAGTATAAGCATTCAACTTTTCTTATGTTGCTACATCCTCTTGAAAAATCTAGTTTTCCTAAAGAGTTTATGTGGAAGCACTAAATGTTATTTTTTTTTTCTTAAAAGTTTATATTGTTCTACCACATCAATTTTTTTAAATTCTAGCTTCCTTAACTCACCATTTTGATTTTGAGAGTTGTAAAGAGTGTTCCTTGTTAACATTTCACACCAATTAAAACTTACGTATTATGAGTTTTATTGGACTAAAACAACCCATCACTAACAAATTGGCTACAATTTAAATGGTATTCCATCTCAATTAGTAGAGTGAAGACATCTAGAGTAGTAGCTCAATGGTTAGAATTTTGATACAAGGGTTGATCTTGATTTTGATCAACGCGTCACTAATTTAGTTTAAGAATCATATTGTCTCCCATCATTTAAAAACATCAATGTTTTCAATAGGATTGAGATCAGGTTATGACTCAACTTATTTCCCATCATCTAAATCCTCATGCATGGGTGCTTTCTTTTGTTTTACCTTTTATTTATTTATTGAATGCATGGGTGCTTCTAACTCATAATTTATTTCTCATCATCTAAATCCTCATGCATGGGTGCTTTTTTTCTTTTTTACCCTTTTTTTGATTGAATGCATGAGTGCTTCTAACTCATAACTTATTTCCCATCATCTAAATTCTCATGCATAAGTTTTTTTTTTTTCTTTGTTACCTTTTTTTATTTATTGAATGCATGGTAGCTTCTAACTCATAACTTATTTCCCATCATCTAAATCTTCATCTTTCATATATATATATATATATTTTTTTTTACATTTTTTTTTATTGAATGCATGGGTGCTTCTAATTTATAGGTCATAACTTATTTCCCATAATCTAAACCCTCATGCATGGGTGCTTTTTTTTTTTTTTTTTTTTTAAATACCTTTTTTTTGATTGATTGCATGGGTGCATCTAGCACATTAATTTTATGTAGTAATTAATACATGTGTATATGCTCTGCACGTTGACAGAGATCAGAAGACCCATATCAAAAAAACGTGGACTGTTGTCCATTGGTCATTTTTGGTCCAAGGACAACAAAACACAATTAAGCCAAACCCTGTCTTCTCTCACATTCCTAAAACGACACCGTCTGACCTTGTTCCCATATTATCACTCTTTGCAAAAATCAAAATTTTCCCATCAATTTTTTTTTTTAAATTTTTAAAACCCATCAATTATTACCCAAAAAAATTAATAATAAATAATATATTCCCATCAACATCCTCATGTTAACGTATATAATAATTTTTATTTTTTTTTTATAAATATTTTTTTATTATATTTATATATATATATATCCAGCTCATATTCCCATCTCCACCATTTCACATTCATCACCTTCGCCAAAAGATTTGATAAAGTCACAGCGAGGTGTACAGAGATTGTATCAAACCCAAAAACTCAATCACAGAGCTTTGAGTTCCTTCACTCTACGCAGTCTCTCAAAACAAAAAAAAAAAGGTTAGTCGCTTTATGCAAAGTATGTTTCACCGTTTGGTTGCCGAGAAACAGTGGGAAAAATCAAAGAAACTTTGGTTTCAATTCGTTTTTTTTTTTTTGGTTTCTGTATTGAATTTCTAATAGAACTGTTAAAAAAGATCGAAGCTTTATTGTTTCTTGAGATTGAATTGGTATGTGGAATCGGATTATGTTTCTGGGTTTTGTTTGATTTTTGAAAATATTGGATCTCAGATCGGATCTTTGCGTATATGCTTGTTTTCTGGGGGCATTTGGATCGGTTTAGATGATTGTAGAAGCTAAAATAATAGTGGGTTTTGAATTTGTGATTGGCCCATTGTTAAATTTTCTTGTTAATTGATATTCACGATGCAATTTATGTGTAATTTGATACCTGTAAATCCAATTGAGGTGTTGTTAATCATTTTGTGCTGTAACTATGGGTTCTGGTGCTGTAAATGAAGAGAAAATGTGGTGTTTTTTTGGTTGTTTTGGTTAAAATGGGGTCGTTGCTTAATGACTTTGCGCATATATGAATGCAATTGTGTGTTGTTTTTGGTCCTTCGTGTGATTCAGCTCTGGTTTTTTGGGCAGTAGTGAGAAATTTATGTTTTTTGAGCTGAAATTTTTCTGTGCAATGTTGCTAAACATTACAGTGAGGAGGAAATTTTGTTACCATTTGAACTAGGGCACGTAGACAATGGTGCAATCTTTGCTTTTTGTATGACTCAGGTCCTTTGTATTATTCAGTGTTTAGTTTTGTGCAGTAATAAAAAAAAATATGGGGTTTGAGCTAATGCAATGTTGCTAAATATAACAGTGTGGAAGAGCTTTTGGATTTATGGAAGATTTGACAGGAAAATGCTTATTTTTATATTATGTTTAGTCCAAGATGATTTTATTACCATTTGGACTGGGGCACATAAACAATTGTGTGAGCTATGTTTGTTGTATGATTTATGTCACAATGAACATTTAATTTCATTTGTGGGAATAGGTGTGAACTGCTCCAGTTTCTACCACTTTTGTTATTTGCACTTGGGACAGCAGAAGCTGGAAATGGTTAAAAGGTTCATTCTGCTCTTTGCCTGCATATGGAGCCTTTTAATGAGTAGAGATTAACCTAAATAAAATTTCTTACACTTTACTCTTTTGAAACAGGTATGGAGTGTATTGATTTGCAGAAGATAACATGTTGCAGTGCATAGAGGGATTAAAGCATTTAGGTGCTTCCCTATTGCGGTGTTGTGATCTTGATTTATATAAACAGTCAAGAGGCCTTGAAGATCCTGAACTTCTTGCGAGGGAGACAGTGTGTATGCTATCAAATCTATTCTTTGCTTTTCATGACATTACTTATCTTTCAATTGTATTCCAATTAATAATTTTTTAACAACCATAGATAAATAATTATTTTTGCAATTAAAGCCAAGTTAAGAATGGTGCTGGTATGATTTTGTATCTTGTTTTAATTTTACCTGCATATCTTGCCAACAAGCTCCAGCTCAAATTGCACCTCCTCCCCTTGCAAGATCAAGGTGGAGGTTGAGGCCATGGGTTCAAAATCCACTTGGTGCATATGTAACTTACAAATATTTATAAATATAACGTCTTTTATTTTCTTGTAATTTACCCGTCCTCTTTTCAAAAGAACTATAGAACCATTCTACTGAAGAGTATTGTTATTTTTCTTCCTGGATGCTTTAGTGATCTTTCTAATTTTTCTTCCTGGATGCAGTCAGTGTAAGTGAAATAGAGGCACTTTATGAGCTCTTTAAGAAGATCAGCAGCGCTGTAATTGATGATGGGCTGATTAACAAGGTCTGTATGTGTCTTATATTGGACTACCTATGCTCTAGGCATATACTTGTTCACATATTTGGAGTGGACATGTCTTTGTGGTACTGCACCTTTACATGAAAATAATGATCCACCCCTTTCCATAATCAGTTTATGGCTCTTTTCTACTTATTGGGAAAGAAAGAAAAAAAAAAGTTCATAGCTCTTTTCTGATATTTTCCTTTAATATCTTGTTGCAGGAAGAGTTCCAATTGGCATTATTCAAGACAAACAAGAAAGAGAGCCTGTTTGCTGATCGGGTAACCTACCTTTTTTTTCCTCTTTAACAAACCATTTTATCGTTGCACAGAGTAAAGCTTACCGTAGAATTTGTCTGTACAGTATTTTATTCATTCAGCTGCTGTTTGTGTATCATATCAACTGTAGTTCTCATCGCAGGTATTTGATTTGTTTGACACAAAGCACAACGGAATACTAGGTTTTGAAGAGTTTGCACGTGCTCTCTCTGTTTTTCATCCAAATGCACCTATTGACGATAAGATTGAATGTATGTGGTTTGGGATTCAATAAATTCTCCTTTTTGTCATTTTTTGGGTTCTTTAAGTAAAAAATATGGTCATGATAAAATAATTCTGACATGCATGGAATGGATTAGAAGAGCAGATTTGCAATCATTTATTGATTTTTCAGCCATACGTCTGCCTAGTAATTTCTTTTATGCTTACTCCATAATGTCTTGTTCCAGTTTCTTTTCAACTGTACGATCTCAAGCAGCAAGGTTTTATTGAGAGACAGGAGGTAAATATTTCTTAAATGAATGATTTCTAAAATTGTAGATTTGGTTTTTTCAAATTCTGTGTTCTTTGTAGGTGAAGCAAATGGTAGTGGCTACACTTGCTGAATCTGGAATGAATCTTTCAGATGATGTTATAGAAAGTATTATTGACAAGGTGCTCAGTGAACCTTATTTAATTAACCTATTATTTTGTTGTATCATTATTACTGTCACTTGTTGCTTAAAGGAGGTGTAGTTGTTTCAGCATTGCTTGTTGCAAAAACACATGGATATTATCAAAAGTAACTGTTAAAGTATTGCTTTATGAACTTATGGAGCTTCTCTTTTTTCCCTGCTTTTCCAGACCTTTGAGGAAGCTGATACAAAACATGATGGGAAGATTGACAAGGAAGAGTGGAGAAGCCTTGTTTTGCGACATCCATCTCTCCTGAAGAATATGACCCTTCAATACCTGAAGTAAGTCATGAATCTATCCTTTTTTTTTTCTAACTTTTTGTTCGATTACATTTGAAAGGGTCATGAGAGCCATAATAACTAATAAAGACTAATTTGAAAGACTTTTTCTTTTCTTTTCTTTTTTTACCGGATAAGTGACACATTTGAAAGACATAATCAAGTTTGATCTGAGAGGACTCTTGCAAGCATAAAAATTTTTAGACATTGAACTCTTGAACCACTTGTGTATAAATAGGATCCTAATTGTGCATCTGCAATTCTATGCTTCCACTATCTGATTTATGTGAATTGAACTTTTAGAAGCTTTTCTTTCTTTAACCTCAGGAAACTTTTTAAATTAATCATGTTACCTTTAATGACAACTGATATACCTCATTATGTCAGATTGCTGATTATGATCTTATTTCATTTTTTTGAGCAGAGACATTACCACAACATTCCCAAGCTTTGTGTTCCATTCACAAGTTGATGATACCTGAACTCGAGATTTGCGCTGAAATTCAGCAGATTTTGTCAAGTATGGTTGGTTTGCTTCAAGACATTATGGCCCTCTTATATGTTAGGGGGCCTAGAGAAAGGTTTTGCATCATTTTGGCTTTGGGTGTGAGGGTTTTTTGTCGTGTGTATTTGTATTCAGTGACTAGATTCTCTCTTCTTTCTGGATGTATGAGGTATGTGGGATTTTATCATGGAGCTTGCAGATATAATGGTTTATGTTTGTGCTTTCCAGACAAAAGATTTCAATGGTGTGAAAAAATTTGTAAGCAACAAACAGAATCCTTCAGGGGTTCTTCTCAAAAAAAAAAGAATCCTTCAGGGGAAGAACTCTCTATTGGTGCAATTTTATTTATTCAGAGTATTGGATGAATGGCCAATGGAAAATGTTTACTTGCATGAAACCATACATGGCATTTCTAAACCATCTTCCACAAACCTGTCATAATTTAACTGAGACTAAACTGAATTTAATATTCAACCTTAAAATTTAAAAGGTGGAAATTCTGTACTTGGACAATTTGAAAAGGTATACCGGAAATAGAAAGAATTAATTTCTTTCAATTACCTTCTGAGATTGTAACTTAAATTTGAATGAGATGAGACGGTATATTTCAACCTGAATATAATGGCATGTTATACACTAAATACTGATTGCAGCATCTAGAATTAAAATAAGCCAACAAGACATTCATAAACCTTATAATGAGCAAGTTAAAGAAAGCAGCAAAGCAGTGATTGTGCTGTTTGTGGATTCTGGCAAAGGGGATGTTAGCCCTTGAATCAAGTTCCTAAACAAGGGTGTTAAGAGAATTTACTCGATAAGGAGATTCCATTCTATGACAGCAAAGTGGAAAATTCCTGCAGCCTGGCTAGTAGTTACTATATAGGGAAAAAGGACTGAACATTTAATCTTATGCCAATGCTGGAAAAATAAACGTTCTGCCACTACCAAATCTTTCCAATCAGCAGTGGGAATAGATTCCAAGACATAACCCAACTTGCATATTGCCTTTGATTAACTCAGATTCTGTGTTCATTCCTTTTATTGCAAACGAAAATGTAAAGAAAAGAACCTGCTTTTGATATAAACTCAGATTCCGAGTTCATTCCTTTAATGGTAAAAGAACATTGCAAAGACAAGAACCTGATGAGTGTGCTGATACGGCAGCTGTAGTCCCATAGAGATTGCCTGACAACTAAATAGGGAATTCCACAATCGTCCAAAAAGAAGATAAGCATGTTCATATGCACAAGAAGGCAGTCCCACATTCTTGTGAGAAACCAACTTGAGATAATTAACGCCATGGATCCGGACACTACACGTAACGGCACAAGATTCAAAGGCATGATTGATTTCCCAAGAGGGGAAAGACACGCAAGGAATAATATACTGCTACGAGTCTTCGATTTTACAATTAGAGATGTAGTCTAAACTCATGATACCCAACAAAGGGACCAATGACCCTACAAAATTAGAGATGAAGCAACATTGATCCCAATGCTATATAAATAAGACAATGCAGGTATTTTTTTAACCAGCTAAATAAGACCATTAATAATTCTGAAACATCAAACTGGATTAAAGTTTAAACTCAACTACACAAAAAACCCCACCAATCTTAAATACCTGACACGATCAAAAGAGCTATATCCAAAAGATGACGCATCAAAGCAATAGCAAAAAATTGTTCAGATCCTCCCCTAAGAGGAGGGGACTAAAGAGATTATATAACTAAAATAAACCATAACCACCGAAACTAATATGTTAAATTGCTAAATTTAATCAACTTCCTCCATCTTGCTGCCCTCAGCATCAGCATCAGCTTCCTCCAATGCCGGCATCTCAGCATCACCATCACCATCACCTGCTTCCTCATCAATGCTCAAACCGAGTTTCAGCATCCTGTGGATCCTGTTACCAAAGGTGTTGGGTTCGTCAAGGCTGAAGCCTGAGGTGAGGAGGGCAGTCTCGAAAAGCAGGAGAACAAGGTCCTTCACTGATTTGTCATTCTTGTCAGCATCAGCCCTCTTCCTGAGCTCCTCCATGATAGAGTTCTCAGGGTTGATCTCCATGGTCTTCTTGCTTGACATGTAGCCAGCCATGCTGCTGTCCCTCAAAGCCTGTGCCTTCATGATTCTTTCCATGTTGGCAGTCCATCCATACTCACCAGTCACTAAACAGCAGGGAGAATCGACAACACGGTCAGAAACCACAACTTTCTCAACCTTGTCACCCAAAACATCCTTGATCACCTTGCAGAGACCCTCAAACTTCTCCTTCAACTCTTCCTGTCGCTTCTTCTCATCTTCACTCTCATCAAGTTTCAAACCTTCCTTGGTAGCAGAGACAAGCTTCTTGCCCTCAAATTCCTTAAGCTGACCAACGGCATACTCATCAATAGCATCAACCATGTACAGAACCTCATACCCCTTCTTCTTCAGCTTCTCAAGGAATGGAGAGTTCTCAACAGCCTTCTTGCTCTCACCAGTGATGTAATAGATGTCACTCTGGCCCTCCTTCATCCTGGTCACATAGTCCTTCAAGCTGGTCATCTCATCACCGCTCTTGGTGGAGTGGTAGCGGAGCAACTCAGCAAGCTTTGTTTTGTTTGTGGAATCCTCGTGGATACCAAGCTTGAGGTTCTTAGAGAAAGCCTCATAGAACTTAGCATAGTCTTCCTTGTTCTCAGCAATCTCAAAGAAGAGCTCAATGCACTTCTTAACCAAATTCTTGCGGATGACCTTAAGGATCTTGTTCTGCTGAAGGGTCTCCCTTGAAATGTTGAGAGGAAGGTCCTCAGAATCAACAATACCCTTAACAAATCCAAGGTATTCAGGGATCAGCTCCTCACAGTTGTCCATGATAAATACACGACGAACATAGAGCTTAATATTGTTTGGCTTCTTCCTTGTGTCAAAAAGATCAAAAGGTGCCCTCTTTGGTGCAAAGAGGATTGCCTTGAACTCAAGCTGACCTTCAACTGAGAAGTGCTTCACTGCCAAGTGCTCTTCCCAGTCATTTGTAAGGCTCTTATAGAAAGCAGCATACTCTTCCTTTGTAATCTCCTCAGGCTTCCTCATCCAGATGGGTTTTTGTTTGTTCACCAAAGACCACTCATGGGACACCTCCTTGATCTTCTTCTTCTTTTTTTCTTCCTTCTCCTTCTCTTCATCGATCTCCTCAACCTTACCCTCCTCATCCTTCTTCTCTTCCTCATCCTTTTTCTCTTCCTCATCCTCATCATCAGATATTTCCTTTTCAGTGGTCTTCTCAATCCAAAGGGAAATTGGGTAGCTAATAAACTCGGAGTGCTTCTTGATCAAATCCTTCAAGCGGCGCTCCTCAAGGTATTCAAGCTGGTCTTCCTTGAGGTAGAGAGTAATCTTGGTACCTCTACCAAGGACCTCACCAGAGTTGTCTCTGGTAACAGTGAATGACCCACCAGCTTGTGACTCCCACACATACTGCTCATCATCGTTGTGCTTTGTTGTGACAATAACCTTCTCAGCAACAAGGTATGCTGAGTAGAAACCAACACCAAACTGACCAATCATGCTCACATCAGCCCCAGCTGCAAGGGCTTCCATGAACTCTTTGGTTCCAGACCTAGCAATGGTACCCAAGTTGTTCACCAAATCTGTCCAAACACAAAATATAAAACCATGAATAACCTAATCATATAATAAACAAAAAACAATGCATCATTCACAACAAACTCAAACCAAGAACTTACCAGCTTTAGTCATACCAATACCACTGTCAATAATGGTCAGGGTATTGTTGGTCTTGTCAGGAATGATGTGGATGAAAAGCTCTGGTTGACCATCTAGCTTGCTCTTGTCGGTCAAGCTCTCAAATCGAATCTTGTCAAGAGCCTAAACATAGTACCAAAGAGATATTAAAACCCATGTTCTAAAAATAAATCAACAATCATAATCTATAGACAACCTAAACAAAGTCCCCAAATAGAGATTCATAGTCAAGTTCTAAACTATATCTACAATCATAATGCATATTTGACAAAATCAAAACAAAACGCCATTGAAGTTCAAATACAAAGAAACACAAACAAAAGAAACCCACTTCTATTAAGTAGTCCTACAACCAAAAAAAAAAAAAAAAAAAAAAAAAACCTCATTTAATCCAATTGGGCTCTTATAAAATCAAAAATCCCAGAAATTTTAACATAGAAACATGTATAAGAATCCTAAACAGATTAAAGTCATATACATAATAACCCAATTAGCCAATTAGACTTTTTTTTTCTGGCAGCTACTACAGTTTTAATATTTTCCCAATAGTAGCATACACGAACAAGAAACAAATTTAGTAATCCCAAACAGATAGATATCACAAAATCTCATTAGACCCATTATAGCTTGGCATATCAATCGTCAAAAAAATCATTCAGATGCAATTACTAACATATCACACGCATATAAACGCGAAAAGAAACAAAAAATTTCATCCTTTTTTATGATATTCCAAATACTTTTAGGCATAAAACTGAACCAATGTATGAGTAACATAATGGATCTATATTCATGGTCTACTACAATATCACAATAAACAAAAATAAACAATAAAAAAAAAATCTACGAATCGAAAATCAAACACAGAGGCATGTTATCATATAATCAGTAAAAAGACGAAACTTTTTGAACATACATCAGAGGCATTGCTGATAAGCTCACGGAGAAAGATCTCCTTGTTGCTGTAGAAAGTGTTGATGATCAAACTCAACAACTGGTTGATCTCAGCCTGGAAAGCAAACGTCTCAGTATCCGCCATTCTCTCTCTGAAAAGAAATAAAAACCCAAAACTTGTTTTTCAAAGAAGAAGAGGAAGAAGACGAAGAGAGTTTCTCTGAGATTCAGAAGAAAGAGGAGGAATAGAGTGTATTCAAAGGGCGTTGTGAAGGGGGGGTTATATAGTGAGCTCTATTAGGGTTTCTAGATCCTTCTATTTTTTTTTTTTTTTTTTTTATAAACAATTATTTGTAATTATTAAAGATGTTTTTTTCTTTTGTTTTTTTTTTTTTTGAGGGAGACTCGGGCGGTCTACGGTGGGGTATTGATTGGGTTACCTGTAGGTACTTGGAAACTTTGTGGGAGTTTCTTGGTTGGGGTTTGGAAATTATGAAAAAGTCTTTTACCAAAAAAAAAAAAAAATTCACAACTTTTTGTTGTGATTGTAAGGCAAAATGTGATTGATGAGAAAGTGTGATCGGTAAAGAAAAAATAATAGGTTAGGTTTAGATCTAGTATCTAATAGTATTGGATCCGTTGAGATGATGACATGTTTTGAATATGCGCCACATCGACGGCCAGCCATGACCGATGCACTAGACCTAAACCAAGTCCAAAATAATGAAGTTTACGATAAGCGATAGCTAACCACTTAATCATACGCCAAATTGTGATAAAAAAATTCTGAAATAATTGAAACAATTTTAAAGTTAAATTACTTGGAAATTATATGAGAGTTTCATGGGTACGTGTACTCTTGAGTCTTGGGTGATGTAATCGCTGGGAAAGTGAGGATGAGGTGGGGTTTGTGTACGGGCGTGACTCGGAGAGATGGAAAGCAAGGCAGGCATGAAGTCTCCTTCAAGGAAAGGATTACTTCCTCGTAATTTCTTTTACATTGATTTAAAAATAATAATAATAAATTCAAACTTTTTAATACTAATAAAATTGTAATCGAAATAAGGTTTTAAAGAATTTTAGTAATAGAGTTTAATCTATAGTAGAATTGGATAGATAGTTTTAATGTGTTTATAATAATGCAATGAGAACTCTATTATTATACTATGTATTAAATAGAGAACTCTACTATTATCAGTTATGAATTTTAGAATTGGATAGATAGTTTTAATGAGAACTCTATTATTATCAGTTATGGCAGAAAGACTCTTTCGATGTGGGATTATAAGGATGTTGTGTAAAAGTCAAAAGTTATAAATCAGTACATCCGAGAAATCCACAATACCATTTTTAATTAATTTTTTTTTAAAATAAATTAGAAATTTTGTTTAAAAGAACTACCTAAATTTTTTTTTTATTTGGATGGTTGTGTACCTTAATTAAAATAAGCATACACTAGATGCAAAGATTATATAAAAATTGCATTTAAAATAACAAATTACCTATACTATCGAAACTGTCATAATAATTAATGAGACATGTCACGTTTAGTGTATCGAATGAGAATTAAAACAAGAATTATAATATTTATTACTGAAAATAAAATATGTTTTAATAGAATAACTATAGATATTCATAAATTTGGTTGTGAGATGTAATATTATTATAAAAATTAAGATGAATTTTAGTAAATATCTTACTCATACAATTATATTTCCTAAAAAAATAATATTTCTTTAAAATATGAGAGAGAGATATTAAATTTTTACATATTTTTTATTTTCATACTTGTTATGTGCATAAGGAAAATTAGTTTATTTAAAAATATATTAATTTTATAAATTATTACACCTACTAAGTAATAGTATTACAACCCTTTTAAAAATGAATAGTTATTCATCATTTTAAAAAATAATTCTTCATAAGGAATGGCTATTCCTGGTAATAAAAATATAATCAAATTACAAAATAGTTAAACCATATGAATAAATATTACATTACAGTGCCTATTACAGTCTACCAAACAAATCATAACACTCCATTAGAGAAGAGAGAAAGAAATGAAAATGAATGAAATTAAATGAATTATTTTTAATATTCTTTTTATTCTCTTATTTGGAAGTTTAAGTGAGAGAGAATAGAATGATTAGGAGAGAACACTCATTCCTCCACATTCTCTCAAAACTTCATATTTTCATTCCTCCCAAAATTAGGTAGGTTTGTTGCAACCTTGTCAAAGATTTTCAAAAGGAATGGTTATTCTCTGTAATAAAACATAACTAAACTACCAAATAGTTAAACCATAGGAATAACTATTACAATCTACCAAACATATTCTAACACTCCATTAGAGAAGAAAGAAAGGAATGTGAATGAATGAAATTAAATTAAATGAATTATTTTTTAATATTCTTTTCATTCTCTTGTTTGAGAGTTTAAGTGACAGAAAATAGAATGAGTCGGAGAGAAAATTCATTCCTCCCTATTCTCTTAAAACTTCATATTTTCATTCCTCCCAAAATTATGTAGGTTTGTTGCAACTTTGTCATAGATTTCAAAATAACTTTTTAATATAAAAAATGGGGCATAACACTTTCCAAAAAATAAAGAGAGAGCAAATCATGGAAATCCCTTTTTTTTTTTTTTTTTTTTTTTAATCCATGCATTCCTAAAAGGGACGTGTCAATACCAATACTCCAATTGTAGAAAATGAGATGAACAAGTAAGGTGACCATTCACCACCGAGAAATGGTGGCATGCGAATCACATATAAACATTTACCCTAGTTATTTCAAACCGATGGAGCACTCATTTTCCACACATGACCATGCACATAATTCTCAACCACACACAAAAGATCCTACCCAAGTGTGTTTTGGATCCTCGTTCAGTACGTAACCAAGAGTTTAAGTTTCATTGTTCAACCGATTGGATATGAAACGATAGAGACACAGCTTCCGCTATTAAAACAGTCATGCTGCTAGCAAAATGCAAACCCCCTTGATTCGAAGACATTTTTTTCAAAGTCAACCTGGATTTATATCTTTGCACTCAAACTCTCTTAGTTAACAAGTTAGGACTCAAGATGACGGAGAAAGGTCTCCTTTTATAGCCCACCCTGGGGCAAGTTAATTGGTCTTAGAAATCTCAAGCTATGGCATAGTGAGCAAACTAATTCCCTATTCTTATTGTTAACTTGTGCATTTCACATAAAAATGTCTTATTTAGTTAGATAGTAGTATAGTACTAAACCTAGAACTTGATCCTTGAAGCCAGATAATTTCCTTCGAGTAATTTTGAGTTCAAATAACATGTTGTGACTAATGCATAAATAAAAATTATATGTTGCGTTAGTGTCATGTGAAAGTGATGTTGCATTACTTATGACTTGACACCTATAAGTTATGAAGCAAAAACAATGTCCCCATTATGATTGTTGTTCTTTTAGGTCACCATTTTTGCAAATACACATTAAAAATTTCAACAACTTCTCTCTCAAACCTAAGAGAAATTGAATTAATTGATGATATGGTTACAATCTCTTGAGAAAATTTATAAACAATGTAGAACTATATTATGAAACATTGGAGGAAACTAAAAGTCTAAAGTCTGATTGTATTTGTTACAATTCAAGAAAATTTAATGCTTTTGAAAATTTTAGAAAGAGTGCAACTAATAAAGGATACAGTCCAAGGAAAACAAATAGAGGGTGTGGACTACATTTTTCATGAAAAGACACCTTGAACAAAAAGAGTTGCACCGATTAACAAAAAGGAAAAACTCCTTGTGGCTGTCGTACCAGTTCTCTTTGAAGAGAAGCCACCCTCTGAGCAATCTACGAAAGAGCAATTTCTAATGTCAAACAAAATCTCGATACATTCGATCCCCTCATTCTACACCTTGCAACGATTTTTAACTTGCAGATGCAATATTGTGTCTAATACCACTATACTAATGTTGTTATATTAACATTTGGTGTAATATACTTATTTTGGTGTAGTGTGAGACCTTCAATTGAAGTTTCTTCATAGGATCAATAATTTGAAACTCCTTGTTTATGTCATATAAATTCTCCCTAAAAAGAAGATATC